>SZWC01039424.1:0-12906 GCA_023375785.1 Penium margaritaceum
CAAGGAGAGCAATGTGTGGAAGACGCCACAAGAAGTCTGGAGCAGGAGGAAGCCGGCAGTGGGTCACCTCCGCACGTTTGGTTGTGTTGCACATGCAATGGTGCAGGCACGTGAGGGACGGAGTAAGGTGGACCCGCGTACCCGCCGGTGTATTTTCCTTGGATATGAGAGCGGAAGCAAGGCGTATCGGCTCTTTGACCCAAGGAGGCAGCAGATTGTGCGGAGTCGCGACGTCACGTTCGACGAGAAAAGCCGTTGGACAGACAAGGAGGCAGGTCTCTCCAAGAGGGGGGAGTGGATGCCACTCCTTGAGGGGGAGACGCCGGAGGACGTGAATGAGGGTGACGTCCTCGCAGCAGCACCAGCCGGAGAGGATCGCCCGAGGGATGTGCAACCGGCAGAATATGTTCCGGCCAGTTCAGATGAAGAATGCAAAGCACCGGAGATGGACGTGGAGGTGGGGAGTCGACCGATGTCTCCAAGGTCTCCAAGAGAGGGGGAGCAGGCGCTAGGAGAGGATGGCGCCAAAAGGGGACAGCAACAACAACAACCGCCTCAAGAGCCCCGCACGAGCAGCCGTGTGCGAAGAAGGACAAAAAGATATGATGCCGACAAGGACATTTGGACTGGGTTCGCGCAAGAGGAGCCTCAAGGAGGCACTGCACAAGAAGGATGGGGCTGAGTGGGAGGGAGCAATAAAATGTAAGCTCGCCTCCCATGAGGAAGGTCTCCTCAGTTATAGGTTGAGTATGGAGGACTGCCATGGGTGATGCGCAAGGGGGAGATTGTTGGAATGATGCTCCTCACCATGGTAGGAGTGATTCCAAAAAGGAACACCAAAAAGACAAGCCAAGGTGGCTTAGTGGTTCATGGTGTCCACCTATAGAGGCAGGGGCCCGGGTTCAAGTCCCACAAGATGAAATTCTGCCGTGCCTCAAGGGAGGTGGAAAATAGATGCCAGGAAGCTAGCTCAACCTCTAGAGTTCCTCTTTCAGTTTCTAGAAGGCCAGGTGAGGGTCTAGGAAGGTGACACACCTTCTAGAAGGTGTGACTTGTCCTACAAGGCATCTAGAGGTGTCTTGGTCTTCTGGACACCTTCCCTCCTACTAGAAGCAAGCTGAGGAATCTAGGAAGGGGCAGAAGCTTCTAGAGGAGGGAAGGGATGCCTTCCTAGGTGGGAAAAGGACAGCCTACCAAGGAGCACTCTAGAAGCCATAGAATCTGCTAGGAAGCTCCAAATCTGGCATGCTTTGGTGTTCTGGAAAGCTTAGATCAGTGGCTATAAGATGCCACTGCTTTTGAGCCTTGATCAAGTGTTAATTCCCATCCAATTGAGGCCAAAACTATTGCCTCACTCTCTGACCAGATTTTTCCATCCTTGGAACCAGTTGCCTCCATAGTTTCAGTCTCTCCAAAAACAGTTGGTGGTGTGAACCAGCCACTGCTAGGGACCCTCCAGGGTGCACACTCACCCTCAGGCCAACATAAGGTGCATAGGAAACTACTGCTGGCCATGCAATAGTTTGGGCAGCTTGTGTAGCAAGTGCAGCAAGTGCAGTGCACTAGCTGATGGAGCTGGTACCATAGAGGATGCAGGAAGCGTGGATGTAGACTGTGTGAATGTATGTGATTCTGCTACTGCTGATAAAGATGTGGAAGTTGTAGAGGACGCTGCTGTTGGAAATGCAACAGGTGGGGCATCTCGTCTAGCAAGTGCAGCTGTACCAACTGATGTAACTGGTACGGTAGAGGATGCAAGAAATGCGGATGTAAACTATGTGGATGTGTCTGATGCTACTACTGTCAATGGACCTGCTCTAACAGATACTATGCTAGGTCCCCCTACTCCATCCTTGGTGCTCACTAGCGTATTTGATGTTGAAATGGACGGATGCACACACCCTCCCCCCCCCCTCAATCAGTGCAGCGACAGAAGCCAGTGGAGATGAAGAAGCTTGAGAGATGAGACACACATGACATGCTGGGCAACGACGACATCGTCAAGAAGAAGGCTGACTAGGAGGGGGCATAACACCAGTGGAGCGTAGGATGGAGAGAATAGCCGTGGACTGAGAATAAAGCTCCAGTGCAGATGGGTAAGTTCCCTCAAAAAAGGATGAGGACGATGAGGACGACGTGGAATAGGAAGAATCGACCTGATGGGAGAAGAGGTGGTCCCTGACCTGTTGCATCATGTGCCGTAGACTTTGGAGCTTGGTACATAGGTTCACCACAGCACCGATGTGGGGAATGGGCAAATGAGGTAGGTCCATCTACTACAGAGTGTGAGGGAACTCATGAGGCTAGAGCCAGGGTGGATACCACCCACTGGGGCGCAGGTGAAACTGGCGTCAATCATGGCGTCCATTGGCAGAGAAGTGGCAGGAAAACCCAGAAAAAGCTAGATCCTGCCGGCGAAGAAGATGACCAATCCTATGAGAGTCATGATGGTGAAGATGGAGAACCATGTGTCTCGGCAGTGTAGAGACCAACCACGGGAGTGGTTGGAGAGCACCATCACTAAAAGGTGGTGGTAGCAGCCACACATCAACCTCTGAAGGCGGAGGATGATGCGGATGAGTGTGGAGATCGTCCTGTCTTGGTGGTGACAAGGACCACGGAGAAGGCTCACTAGTGGGTGGAGGTGGTCCGGGTACCAAGCCGTTAGGCCAATGAAACGCGTAGGCAAGTAGAGTGCCGGCTCTTGTCGAAGTAGAAGCTTTCCACACACGAAGCTGGCCAAGAGTCCCAGGAAAGGGAGATGCGAGAGGCTGGGTCAGAGTGCTGGTGGGCTCGTGAAATGGCAGAGTTAAAGGTACGCTCTCTCTTGGTAGTGAAGAAACCGACCGTAGGGGTGAATGGCTAGCACCACCATGAGGTGGTGGCGCCGGCGGTGTGATCACCTTGCCAGAAGGCAACCCGGGATGGGAGTGAGCGTGGTAGATGATGTGACCCGGCGGTGTAGGAACTGACCACAGGTGCACATGGTCGCGATGACCACGTGGAGGTGGTCTCGGCTGCGGCCTCGGTGTGTTTGAGGGTTGTGGATGAGGAGGGTGAGAGTGCAAAACTCTATTTGTAGGCAATGTAGACATGAGTTATGGTGGTGAGCGAGAGAACACAGCGCCAAGATTTGGCCAAGTCTGGAACGACTGAATTAAGAATCAAGGAGGGGTACAATGAGCCATACTAAGGGCTTATGTACTGGGGACTGGCAACTAGCCCACCAGGCTCCGTCATCCCCATCGCACCAAATGGCACGAGCGGGGAATATGCATGTCATAGGGCGTGAAAACAACAACGGAGATCTCCCGAGGCGCCGGAACAGTCAACTGGGTGCTCGGGTCTCAACCGACAAGAAAACATGCAATGTACCCTATACGTCTCCAAACTCTATGGTAACACACTAGCATCACCAACTAGCTAGGCGAGACAAGTTTAGGCCTCCCAAGACGTCGAACCACGTAACCAGGCGTCCGGGTCTTAGCCACATGCAAACTACACATGTCTGACAAGGGGCCAAGAAGACTGGACCAATCCGTGTTGGGTTTCCCGAGGTACTGATACAAACCACCAGGTACCCGAGTCTCGACCATGGAAAGAGTGCATCACCTCTCAGATACTATGTGATGAAAATTCTATGGGACCAGAAAGAGCCCGGGTCTCGACCACCGAGAAAACTCTACTAAACATGTATGGATAAACTGAGCTGCTAGAATGCACCAGACACGTTACAGACGCAGTAATATAGCCACTGGAGAACCATCAGCTCAAACTAGGAGGCTCTCCCTAAACAAGGCCACATGATAGCTCAAATCCCATTCACCAATAGAGCCTTTACGTGACGCTAGGCAGCTTCAGCGTCGTTGCATGTTAGACTGGGCGGAGAGGGGATGTCAACACCCCATGGATCAAGTTGAGTGTGTGCGATGTCTCCCCAACCGTCCATCATAGGAAGTAGGCAGTCCACATCCATTGGGTCCATTTCATTCGTGGGTAGGGCCCGCCTTATTCCGCTGGACAATGGAACATTCCTCGAACTGTCTCAAACTCAAAGGTGAAACCGTGTGAACCGGTTGGTTTTCAACGTCCAACTGTCGTTGCTTCACACAAACAGCAGAGCGCTTTTGCATAGCACAATGTGTGTCGCAGTGGCCGTAGAACCATGCGATACAACAGTTGTCAATCGTCCGACCAACAACCAATTGATTTGCTCTACAGCGTTGGTGGCAACGATGCTATGCCAACTAATGTAACAGACAGAAATAACTTATTGGCGAGTACGACAAAAGTATGCGTACACATAATCAACGTTGTGCACTAAGGTCGTGTCTTCAAAATCGCGTATTTTTTCTTACTTGTGATGTGGGTATGTGATTATGAAGAGTATAACACATGGTATGTCATTCAAAGAACGATGAACTCAGATACGCTGTCTTTGTTTTTAGATAATGGATACACAATTACAAAATAAAATTCGTCTGGGTATTTGGTGCCTTTTGAGCACATGGGGGCATGATAGCTTAAAATTTGGACATGGTGGGCATCTAGTTGATCCTTCCTCCCTCCTCTTGAGATGAAACTACCAAAGGTGCCTGTTTAGGTACCATCTTTGACTCGAGGTCACTACCGTTGTGATTGATCATTGATGCCTTCTCACGTCCTTATAGAGCAGAAGTACCGATTCGTGAAGTGCTTTCATGTTGTATTCTTATCGGGCAACTTTGTGTAGTGATCTATTCATAGCAATGGCGAAAGCAGCGGGCGGACGTACAATTTGCCCTTATTCTTGCTCGACCATGTCTGAGACGTCCTCATTCTGAGAAGAATGGCTACGTTGCCCCCATTTTGGAAACAAATGGCCAGGTCGCCCCCACTTTTTGTGCTTCGAGGAATTATAGCTAGGATGCCCAGGTTGGATGATGTATGATCAACGTATTGCCCCCATTTCAAAAAGTTGGGGCACGGTGACGATAACATTTTGTTTCACCAATTGGTGAAATTCACTTTCAACGGAAACCTGCCGTACATACTTCTGGACACCTGGTCCACTGTGTCCGCCGTTCCAGACCTCGTTGCTCCTAGCGACACTATGTTTAGAAGTTACAGAGTTTACGTCTGTTCTTCGCAATATGAGTAAGAAGACCCATACTTTTTGTGCAACATATGTCGAGAACATCCCATTTACTATTGTTCCGCACATATTCTGAGCACTTTGTTGGAATTTTCCACCTAGCTTCACGTAGGGTACATCGTGATAATTCATCATGGACAATAGCATTTGATCGGGGACCCACTTCCAAATGAATACACTACCTATTAAACTTCAATGAGTGTAGTCCATGTACACTGCGGCCAGAGTGGCATAAACTTTTGCCAAGGCGTCGACGCCTACAGTCATGCATTCCAGTCCCCCTCCCCCCCCCCCTCTACCTCCAACCTCGGTCAAGTGCAGCCCAGTGAGGTCACTACGCGCCCTGGAGCTGGCAGGGGTCTCCATCGTCCGTGATTGTTTGTTGCATGTTTCATCGTCGACACTAGGGCAGCCCGAACGAATCTGTACCGCTCTCATGCCGTGCCCATGGCGCTGACCGGCATTCTCGCACCCGGTGAGTGTGGGTCATGGGGGCATGGTACATACATAATCCCTGATTTTGTTTCCAACATACCCTCAGTTTGGGCGCATGTCAGCTTCATCGTTGCTCGGCTCGCCGGGAAAAGTGCATCAAACCGTTTATAGCACGCATAGCATTCGCAAGCAAGTTTTGCCTGGTCCCCAATACTTGGATCCCCTCATTGCCGAGACAACGGTGGACTATGTTGACCCCATGCACATCCGTTTATTTTCTGAGTGGGATGACAACATGAGAGAGCGTGACGAATTGGAGTCGCAACAAGAAGTTGTGGTGCTGGAATCCATGACCCCTGGATCCCCCGACCCCAGTCCCAGCACATACAAGGGTGGTAAAGCTATATGAGTCCGTCTCAAACACTACTCCTCGTCCAATAGTGCGTGCTACATTCGTGATGGTCTCCCGCTATGGCGCGTCCCCTGGTTTGCAGTGATTGTTAAAGAAACGTCCCATGACACTACGTCTGAAGTTTGATAAACATCATCGCGCACCCCGCAAGCACAAAAAAACTTCGTTGTCATAGTGTGCCACACTTTCCCCTCATCTCTAAATAGTTGGGCTGAATGTGTTGCTGGAGTTGGTGTCCAAGCCCCTCCGACGAGGATGAGAAAGGTGATGGGGCTCGGTTTTCATGAGGAATGGAGTTCCAAACCATGGAAGAATGCCGGTGCACCATCAAAGATTACGCTATCCAACAGCGTTTCCCCCTCAAGTGGGAGAGGTCGGAGTCCCGGAGGATCGTCGTGCGTTGCCGAAATTGTAAAAGTGAAGGGTGTGAGTGGGTCATACGTGTCCGCATATCGACAAAGTCCCACAGTTGCGTCGTGTCCTCGTACGTGGATGGGCATAAGTACACCCCCGGGCAGACGAAGGGGAACCCAGCGCGCACGACCAAGTAGGTCTTGCGCCACATCCAAGACACAGTGGCCCGTGACCCGACAACAGACGCGGAGGCACTCCGCGTAGTCTTCAAAGCAGTTACCCACGATAAGGTGGGGTACCAGCTCATCTGGAGGGCACGGGACAAGGTCCAAGAAGAAGTGATGGGTGAGAAATCTGGATCGCGGGCCCCGTTCCCCACATATTGCACAGAGGTGAATATCTACAAACTGAGGTTTCACTGCCCCTCTTGAATTTTGTAGAATTGCGGGCTTCATTGGGACCTCCATGCTTTTGTACCCGCAGCTGATGCACGTGGACCCAAACACGATTGTCGTTGCGGAGCAAAAGCAGAAGAAGTTCTGAAGATGCTTTGTGGCGCCTAGTGCCTCTTGCAACGCGTGGCCGCACATGCGCTGCATCGTGATGCTGGACGGTAGGTTCCTTAAAAATGGATACAAGTAGGTGCTCCTAATTGCCTACTTCTTCAATGCGAAAAAAAAAAATATTCCCCATGGCGTACGCCCTCGTCAGCAAAGAGGATGAAGATAACTGGGGATGGTTCCTCCTCCAGCTTTCCAACGCTTACTAGACGTTGTGAGAGAGCAGCACGGCCATAATCAATGATTGGACGCGGGCCTCTTTGACAGCCATGCCCAAGCTGTTACCATGTGCCAACCACAAGTTCTGCGCCTACCACATCAAGGAGAACATACGAGTCACGTACATCAAAACAACGTCTGAGATGTTTTGCCGAGTGGCACATGCGTACAAGCGGGGGGAGTACGGTCTGGAGCTGATGGACACAAACCAAGAGGCTTACACATACGTCTTCAGGTGTGGCGACTAGGGTGGCATCCCATTGCGGAGCTGGAGCCGCTTCCACGGCCCACGGGGATGTGGCGGGCGCACTACAAATAACATTACAGAGTTTGTCAACGCCTGGATCATTGAGAGAAGAATTTTTTTTCCGTTCCATTGCTTTGCCAACCCGTACCCGCTCATCCACAAGCTATTCGCAGTGCGCAAGAAGCCGGCACACAATGTCAACATGGGTTCTAGGCAGGAGAAGAAGTGGGCGGCTATACCCAATAAAGGCCTTCAGCAGAATTACCTGGCAGCACATGACAACAAGGTCGTGCACATAAGGAATCTCATGGTCATGGTGATCGAGAGCAGAAGTGTGCCGCGCCAGGTGGATTGCTGCATGCGTAGATGTAGCTGTTGGAGAACGGGGTGACCCCAAATGGATACCCTAACATGGCCTACAGTGTTGGCGCATGGAAGCGCTGCTACGGACACCCCATGCCTGGCGTGAACCTCAAAGCGTTGTAGCCAGCTGCGTCTGATCCAAACCGGGAGGGTGACCCACCAGGATTTGGGTGGCAAGCACCAGGCGACCGTGTAGTGGGACGTCCCCAAGGAAAACACAAGCTTCGGGGCCACATGCTATGCGCGAACCATATATGTGGTCACTGTGGCCAGAAGGGACACCCAAAACGTTGCTGCACGAACCCTCCCTCACAGAAACCAGCTCAAATGGCTACAGGACATGCAACTAAGCTGCATGCACAGCACCTTACTGCAACCAAGGCGACGGAAGATGCTATACGGGAAACCATTGCTACGGCTGACGCGGCAGTAGGAACAAGTACTCCAGGTACTGCTGGAGTCACGACTGAGGAGGACCTTGTGGACGGAGACCTCGCTCAGGAGCACTTTGGAAATGGTGAGGGACAAGGGGAAGAGGGGGATGAGGACGAGTACAAGGACAGTGCAGGAGAGGAGGGCAATGACGACTTGGTCGCCCGTCTTGCTCCTATGGTTGATCGCACGTTTCAGTAGACACTCTGAGACATCAGATGCGACTGCGACCCAGATGAGGAGACCAGGAGGGCAAGGCATGAGGTGGAGGAGGTAGTGATCAGGCGTTAGTACGCCATGGTCCGCGAGCTTGTGCCTAAGATGGGACTGCTTTACCTTGACTTTTTGCCTAAAACTAGAGCGCTTTGAAGGTGAGGTGTTATTCACCTTTGTAGTGTCTTCACACGTTTAGGCATGTGGTGTTGCAGGCTCCTCAAGTAAACATTAGTCATCCACTTTCGTTCAAGCTGACTCATTATGTTTCTTTCTTTTTTTACAAATACACAAGGCTATCCTACTCATTCATGTCCAAGCATCGTCAAGCAGTGGAAGACAAAGGCTATCAAGGGGAGTTCCTATTAAGAGGCATTTTATGTTGCAGCTGTTGAGTGTGGGGGCTACTCGAGATATCACGTGGCCAGGAAGAGGAGGTGTTTTATGATGTAGTGGAGCGTGGAGATGCCCGTCCATGTGCAACTTGTGATGTGATCCGTTAGGTGCACAACTTGCGAGTGTTTGTGCAAGAGTGGATTGCCTCGTGTAATCTCTCTCCATTGTATTATATGTGGAAATGAAGGATTACAACATTGTCTAAATTCTACTTCCTATACCTTGCAGTGTGTGTTTAGTATTAGTAACCCTCTGACATGAAATACACTACTGGTGTCTGTGAATGGTGGACAGTCTCAAAGTTACAATAGTGCATGCAAGTGAACAATGTGTATTAATACACTAGTCATTAAAGTGTCGTAAAGTCTAATAATGATAGTGTCACCTTGTTTCTTCATTTCTGTTTGTACATAACATAGTCCTCATAAAATGCACCATACTTCAAGACTGACATACCACACTTCAGGCAATGACAAGTGTTGGTGCATAATGAAAATGTGCACACGGGGCAAGCTGGACATGAATTACCGAAAATGACGGCAGAGTAGGTACGAAATCTTGAATCCCATGTCACATGGCCCTCAAAAGACAGGGCAAGGTGGACATGAATTGCTTAAAGTGAGGGCAAAGTATATATGAAATCTTCAATAGAATGTGACATGCCCCTCAAACCATGGGACAAGGTGGACTTGAATTGCCTAAAATTAGGGTTGAGTACATGGGAAGTCCTTGACACAAAGTCACATGGCCCTCAGAAGACGGGGCAAGCTGGACATGAATTGCCTAAAATGAGGGTAGAGTAGGTAGGAAATCCTTAATCCCAAGTTACATGGCCGTCAAAAGACGGGGAAAGGTGGACATGAATTGGCAAAAATGAGGGCCGGGGAGGTAAGAAATCCATAACATACAATGACATGCCTCTCAAAACACGGGGCAATGTGAACATTAATTGACTAAAATGAGGGCAGACTAGATAGGAAATCCTTAATCCCAATTCACATGGCCCTCAAACGACGGAGCAAGGTGGACATGAACTGCCTAAATGAGGGAAGAGTAGCTAGGAAATCCTTAACATGAAGTTAAATGCCCCTCAAGAGAAGGGGCAGGGTGGACATGAATTGCCTCAAATGAGGGCTGAGTAGATAGGAAATCCTCAAGAGAGAGTCACATGCCCCTAAATATTTGGGACAAGGTGGACATGAATTGCGTGAAAAAGCCCAAGAGTAACATCATCAGCAGCCACTATGGGCTCGGAGGCTCACTCCATACCCACGGCTCCCATGGCTCGGGACAGTTGTGTGGTCTAATACTTTGCATGGGCAATCCTAAGTTCCATGCGGTGTGTTCAGGAGTTATAAGAGGTAGGGCCCATGATAGTTCCTCACGGCCCAACTGTATGTTGCGTGCTACATACCGCTCCTACTCTTCCTTCATTGTGACCCATGCCCGATGAGCCGCCATAGAGTTCGGCACGGGAGTGCCCCATCCATGATGTGCCGGGCCATTTGGGCGACCGTCCGTGTCCATGTCGATCCAACGTGTAGTCAAAGTTCGAGAGTAGGTGTACTCTTCGCGAAGTAGAATGACGGGGAAGCACATTAAGTACACACGAGTGTACATGTTCACTGTGTGAGCCGGTTCAAAGAAGAGGTTCGACGGTCAAAGTCTTCTTTGGTGCATGAAAGAGTTCGATACGCAAACCCGGTGTACCAACTTGACCAATGCTTTGGAATGTACGCCAAGTATGTCAGGTGGGCAGAATGTGCCCCCCCATGTCCACTTCAAAACGGGCTGAACTTTGTCCTACGACGCACGATCCCATATCGCCCCGGGTGGGGCAACGTCGTCCCATTGGGCCGTGGTTCACTTTCAGCATGGACTACTGAAGTGGACCATTCCGCTTCGATGGATGATATCACCAATGTCGAGTCATTCCGTGTCAAATCTATAAATCACAACCGAAGTGTTTGCAACAACAAACCCGATATGAAAATGCAAACAAATAAATTTCCTACCACCATGCGTTGGACGACGTTACTAGGGTTCTGTTACGTTCTTTTAGGAAAACCGTGGACATCGTTGATGACGCTCAGACGAGGCTCCGTCGACGTTGAGAACAATAAACTCAAACCCTTGACAATTCATTATAAAAATGGGGGCAAGGTAGCCATTTTGAAAACAACGGAGGCAACATAGGAAACTAATGGAAAAACTAGGAGCGACCTAGCCATAAGGTTTTTGAATGGGGGCGACGTAGTCATTTTTTGGAGAATGGGGGCATCTTAGACATTGCTGGCCGTAAATGGGGGCGATCGAGAGTTGACCCGGGCAGCAACCTAGATTGCAACCGCATTCCCTTGAAACATGAGGACGGGGGAATGAGTGCAATTACCTACTCATTGCTCGGATCGGATGACGACGGAGCTAAATATGAAAATTTAAAATATAAAGCGTCATGAAAGCGACTGCCACTGCGAGGCAGTCAACCCTCGTTGGTTTTCAAAAGTTTCTAGTCAAGTTGTGAAATCTGCGTGGAAACCACCTCTCCAAGCAATGCCAGCGACAGCGGGAACACGGAGAGTTCTGAAAGTTTTTTTCTATATGTGAAGCAAGCTGTCAATCCGCCGGCAGCAAGCTGGCACTTGTCCGTTCCTCTGTACGGACTTGTCTTTCACTGAACGATTTGACACGTTCGCGCATGTCTGTGTACGTGCATCGTGACGTTAGCGAGCCGCACATAGTTTCACTTCTCGGCAGCCAGAAGAGAACGAAACATAAGTCTCAAAAACTAACGTCCCCCGCGCAATCTTTTTCATCGTTAGCTACCCGCATTCAGGACTTCCCTGGGGCAATGAGGTTTGCATGGCGGGTCTGGATGTTGATGTTGTCAGATCGCGGCATGTTCTATACAGGAGAACACTTCGACAGCATCGCAGATCTCTACTGCTACGAAACAGGCACCTGCCATCGCCGCGATTTTGCGTCGCCAGTCGGCGCCATTGCGTTTTGCGAACAGAGCATCTCGGGAATGTGTGCCCTTCTTTTTGACCATGAGAAAATGCCGTGATTGGTGACCACCAATCACAAACTCTATCCTTCAGCGACGATGGGTTATCCAGCCGCATGTTTGCAGTAATCCACACTCACCGGTTTGCGCCATGGCAGGGATGGCGTCCTTCTTCATGTCGTTTTGCGAGCTCATGTGGCCCAGCAAACTGTATGCGAGCTCTCTTTGCTCGCGGGGAAAAACACATTGCCGCCAGGAACGTGCAGTTTGTGACAACTTTGCGTTTCAAAGAGGGCGGTGCAAATGACTCGTCCTGGAAGTTGTAGGAAGCTCTGCGGCGTGCCGTGGCTGCCGCATTCGAAAACTCCATTTGAAGTTCCGATCTAACGTAGACGCCTAGTGCACGATTGGAAGGACGTTCTGACGGAAACGAGTGGATTGATAGGCATCGTCTTCTGCCAAAACCTTTCAGGTAACATTTCGCCATTTCAACTGCTGGAACACCCACAGAAATGACGACTTTGACCCCGCAATGCGACGAGGCTGTCCCTCGTGAACCGAGGTAACCAGGTTTGGTTTTGGATATAGCAGGTCACACATGCTGCCGCAGACCGCAGAACAGCTCGAGCCGGCGGGTGCCCTTCCCTCGAACTGGGGTAAGGCATTTTCGGCAGACTGCGCGGGCTAGTCTGTGGCAGTCGCTTCTCATCCGCATTCTTTAACGTGCCGTAGTCTAGCGAGTCTGGACCACGGCCGTAAAATTGTTACCATTGTAGTCAAAAAGCCACAACCGCTCCACCACACAGCCGTTCTGGCCTTGGTGTGAGGCCGATACATACTCCCCTTGGCCCCTCCCTTCACCTGCCCAACTGCCCCTAGGGCCTCCACCCACGGCGTCCTCCCCTCCCCCCTTTTTCAGCCCCACTCAACCGCCCATGCGGCCGCGCTAGCTCGCCTGTGCGCAAGCGCGAGCACTCGACACGTCACAACCTTCACCACACCCTCACCCACACCTACAACCCCATCCACATCCACATCCACGTCCACGTCCACGTCCACGTCCACGTCCACGTCCACGTCCACGTCCACGTCCACGTCCACGTCCACGTCCACGTCCACGTCCACGTCCACGTC
>SZWC01039426.1:0-12904 GCA_023375785.1 Penium margaritaceum
GGGGGGGGGGGGGGGCTAGATCTTGGAGGGGTCCCCCATTGCTGTTCATTCTTCATTCCTAATGAGTTACTATCAGTTTTCAGCTGCTTTCTGGCGCTAACTTTGGCGCGCGCGTTTGTGAGTAACAAACCCAGAGCTTCCAGACTTAGACTCTAGAGCAGTAGACTGAGGGGGCAGCTGACTTAAGCAACGAGCGTGGAAGCCCGCACGTTGCATCAACAACGCTGCTGTCCCAACCTGCTGCATAGTTTTCCATTTCGTGCGATACCCGTCGTGCACCCTGGTAGGTGTTTATGCTGTGGACTTGTCATTTGTTATCTCTCTTTGCATTTGTTTATTGATTGAAAGAAAATTTGACACTGTGTTTGTGTCGTATAGCCAAACCCTTGCCGTTTCGCGTCCGACCTGTGATGACCCCGTGATCTGACTGAGCGCTGACGCCCAACCAGTGGCAGACAGAAATACTAGGCAACAAGTTAGGGCAGCAGCGTTGTTGATGCAGCGTGCGGGCTTCCATGCTCGTTGCTTAAGTCTGCTGCCCCTCAGTCTGCTGCTGTAGAGACTAAGTCTGGAAGCTCCGTGTTTGTTACTGTGAAGTACGCGCGCCAGTGTTAGCGCCAGAATGCATCTAGAAACTGAAAGTAACTGATTAGCAATAAAGAATGAGCAACAATGGGAGACCCCTCCAAGTTCTAGCTTCTTCCCATAAGTGTAGAACTTGTTATACCGCTAACCAGCCAATCAAAAAACAGTCATAGACCTATTTTCTGGCAGGTAGGGTTTTCTCGGTGAGCCCCGCCAGATGCCCGATTGCCCTAAACTGGGGCGTCGTCCGTTTGCTTGAAAACTGGACCATATCATAATACCAATGCTGTGAACGCAGTCGTGCGGTCAATCAGCTAGAAAAATAGGAGCAGAGAGTCATGGCTGCCCGAAACCGTGCAGTGCCTACGACAGTCAGTGATGCCAAACAGGGCCACACAGTAGGAGACATGGACCCTAGGCACAGCATGACGCTGCGGACGCAATGCCACAACCAGAAACATAACTGGGTGCATGGAAAGAACATCTGCACTGGCAGTGACCGCCGGCGGCCTGACCACCGAGGAGGCCTGTCGATGGAGCTTAGCGCATCGTCGGAGGGAGGAGGCTCTAGCGAACGGTGCGTGGGCCTCAGCGCATGTTGGCTCCACCTAGCGACACTCCACCAACGTCGAGTCTTGCCGCCAGTGATCTGCACGCCGATGTACATAAGCCGAGAGGACACAATAGAGTACAATGAGAGATGCGCGAAAATCAACACTCCCTCATGACTCACAGGCGTAGTGCACATGTGCGGGCAGAGGCACAGTCAACGACCAGACTCCCCCAGGCCACGCAGAGACGCAAGCAGGGACAAAGAGAGCCACTCACGGACGCACGCCGACCGAACTCATAGCCTTCTTGAACGAGTCGCGCTTCAGTTCCTTGGTGAAGAAGTCAACCAACTGCCGTGCTGTCTCAACCCACATGATGCTGATGGTGCCGTCATGCAACAACGAACGCAAATAGTGATACTCAACGTTGATGTGCTTTGTGCGTGTGTGATGCACGCCGTCATTGTCGGCGATGGCCATGGCACTCTCATTGTCACAATGCAACGTGACGGATGGGACAGTCTGACGCAACTCAAGCAAAACGACGCAACCACACACTCTCACATGCGCCTGAGCCGAGAGCCACGTACTCAGCCTTAGCAATGCTGCGTGCAATGCACCCCTGCTTGCCGCTGCGCCAGGACACAACTGTGCCGCAGATCAGAAAGATCCAGCCTATGCGACTCTTACCGTCCGGACTATCGGCCCAGTCACTGTCAGTGTAGTCCACAGCGGCAACACATGGCTGACAACTGAACACGAGACCTCTATGAGGAGTCGAGACGACATAGCATAGTACTCGGATTGCGGCCTCGTAGTGGAGGTGACGCGATTCCTGAGAAAACTAGGACAGGAGGTTGATGGCTAACGCGGTGTTTTGGCGCGTTGTCGTCGCCAGGAACATCAATGACCTGATGACTCGCAGGTACGTGGTCACGTCAATTGGCTCCCCCACAACAGATGGGTGAGGACTCTTCAGCTTCACCTTGCCATCGGGTGACATGGGTGAGGATGCGCTCGGCACGAGTGGGAGGTCCCTCGCAAAGCGGGTGGACAGAGTCTGCACATAGGCGGCCTGGTGGAGATGGAGGACGCCCTGGGAGCGATCATTCTCGAGATCCATGCCCAGGAAGACTCTGGCAGATCCAAGATCCTTCATCTGGTAGGCAGATGGCAGCCGTATCTGGCGACGCAATAAGGAGATCGTTGACATAAACCAGAACAACGGCAAAAGTCTGGCCTCGCGGATTGACAAATAGTGCGGGGTCAGCGGTGCTCCGCTGGAGTCCTCCTCGAAGGAGTGTCCTGCTGATTTCTTGGTTCTAGTACCAAGGCAATTGCTTGAAGCCATAGATCGCCTTACGCAGTCGCCAGACTGTCCTAGTGCCATCGTCGAAGCCTGGGGGCTGTACCATGTAGAGCTCCTCACCCTCCAGTGAACCATGGAGAAAAACGTTGCTCACATGCATCTGATGCAGCTCCCACCCATGCTAGGTGACCAAGCTGAAGAGCGCCCGACAAGTGGAGAACTGGCCAACTGGGGCAAAGATGTGGTCGTAGTGGATCCCAGGAATCTGGGCAAACCCCTTGGCTGTAAGGCGGGCCTTCTACTTGTCCAAGGACACGTCGGGCTTCCACTTGCGCCGAAAGACCCACTTGGTGCCGATGGCCTTCCGACCTGGAGGAAGGTCGACGAGGTCGCACACATGGTGCTGTCGAATAACAGCGAGCTCATTGGCACAGGCAGCGTCCTAGTGTGCGGCCTCAGGAGAGGCTCGTGCCTCGCGCAGGGTGGCTGGGTCCTCCTGGCGTGCTGTGGAGCGGACTGAGAGAGCATGTGCATCTCGAGCACCAGGTGGGATGCACGCGAGTGTAGCCTCGACAGCGTGCCGATGCTCGTGATGAAGCATGGCACGTCCAGTGCGGAGCCCGGGTGAAGGTCTGCAATGATGGCCGAGGTGGTCAAGCCGAGGGCCTTGGTGCCAGGGTCCCTACTCAAGACCGTGGGAGTGGAGGAGACATGTGGAGCCACGGGGGGTCGAGGCGCCACGGAGTGCGGTGCAACAGTGTGTGCGCTCACCGACTGTCTGGGTCGGAGGTTGCCGCCTGGGCCACGTGTGTAGCCTGGCAGGGCAGGAGAAAGCACTCAGTCCGGCGGGCCAATGGAGGCAGAGGGGTTGCTGAGCCAGAGGGGCCAGCGGATTGAAGCGGGGCAGCTGGCCCGGATGGGCCAGTGGACGCGACTGGAGCTGTAGGCCGCGAGGGGCCAGTGGACGCGACTGGAGTTGCTAGCCCGGAAGGGCCAGGGGACACAATTGGGGCTGTCGGCCCGGAGGGACGCGCGGACACAATTGGGGCTGCCAGCCCGGAGGGACCAACGGACGTGTCTGGGGCTGCCGGCCCGGAAGGACCAACGGACACGACTGGGGCTGCCAGCGTGGAGGGACCAGCGGACGCGTCTGGGGCTGCCGGCCCGGAGGGACCAGTGGACACGAATGGGATTATTGGCCCGGAGGGACTGGCACACGCGACTGGGGTTGCCAGCTCAGAGGGACCAGTGAAAACGAATGGGACAACCGGCTTAGAGGGACTGAGGGATGTGTCACCCGGAAGCGGCGAGATGGAGGATGGACTCACCTCTTCCCCATGCAACAGGATAGACACGGACGAGCCGGAGCGAATGAGGTCGGGAGGAAATAGGTCCTCAAAGAAGAGGGCATCCCGGGACTTGACCATGCAGTGCCGGGAGGGATCCCAGAAGCACGAGGCCTTGGACTGACGAGAGAAACCGAGGAAGGTGCAGGGACGTCCGTGGGGGGCAAGCTTGCCGTCCTGTTGCGGGGCAGACAGCCACAAAATGGCCATGCAACCCCAGACGCGAGCTGGGCGGAGGTCAGCTCGCTGACCGCACCAATGCTGGTACGGCGTGGACTGGCGGGGAAGGGGACCGTGGGGAATCCAGTTCCAGACCCAGATCATGTAGGCCATGGCCTCAAAGTAGAAGCCATCGGAGAGACCGGACTCGACCCCCATGGTGTGGACGGCATCGGCCATGGTACGGTTCCATCCTTCAGAGAGATCGTTCTGGGCGGGAGTGTAGGGCGCAAATGTCTCATGGTGGATCCCGTGTGAGGCGAGAAAGGTTGTGGCCTCACCCATGTACTCACCACCATGATCGGAGCAAAAGCGGCGAAAAGAGCAGCCATAATCGCGCTTCACAAGGACAAGCCAGTCCTGGATGGCTCGGGCGACATCGCTCTTCTGTCAAAGGCAGAAGACCCAACGATTGTGAGAGTAGTCGTCAGTGAGGGTAAGGACATAGCGGCCGTACTCGCCGACGGACTTGGTGGGGAGAGGGCCCATGACGTCCGAATGGACAAGGTCAAGCAGGGTGGATGCACGAGAGGAAGATAAAGGGTACGTGGATCGGTGCATCTTCCCCTGAGTGCAATAAATGCACTCAGTGGGGCACGGGAGGGGGAAAATCTTCGAGTCAAGGCCCTTGGCCGGATGGGTGCAAAGCATGTTGTCTACGGCGGCAGAGTGGACGTGGCAAAGGCGGCGGTGCAAGAGGCGAGTGTGCGAAGGAGAAAGCGTGCTGGTGAAAAACACATAGCCTGTGGCGGCCGACGTGGAGGAGACAAAAGGGGAGGAGGAGAGGCAAGGCACATGCCACAGGTTGCCACGAGCGGTGGTGTGTAGTACGATGAGACCAGACGGACACAATGACATAGTGCCAACACCACGCAAGTGTACAACGTCCATGCTCATGCGGTTAAGGGCAGTGACGGACAGGAGGCTGAGCTCGAGACCAGGGACGAAGAGGATATCGGTTAGAAAGACGTCACTGACAGGACCACGGAAATGAACAAAGCCAACACAATGGACAGGCAAAACTTGTCAGGAGCCCGTCCGGGCACTGGAGACATCGCCTACAGGACGGAGCATACTGAAGGCCTCACGAGAGGCCGTCATGTGATGTGTGGCCCAGAGTCGATGATCCAGGTCTCAGCGGGGTCCTGGAACGGGCTCGCCAGATCGCTAACGGTCACATGGCAGTAAGGAATGGACGCGGACGCGGTGGAAGGAGGCGCGAACCGAGACTGCCGATCGTCAAGCCACGCAACATCATCATAAGAAGGGGTAGAGGAGACCATGGGAGAAGACGAGGAAACGGGACACGACTGTAGTTCAGTCTCAATCATTCAAGGGTGGGCAAGAGAGCAGGAGGTAATGCAACTCGCACTTCCCTGGGGAGGAGGGCGTGTCAGGCCGAGCTGGAGCGCGATGAACTAGTCCAGCTAACGCTCACGAGAGGACGGCCCGGGAGTGTAGACCGAGTATGGAGTGATGGCACCGGAGCCCGGGTAAGAGAGGGATAGTGCCGGTGACAGGAACGGAGGCGCCGACGGCTGAAGATAGTACTACTGCGGCGCGGGTGTCTACTGGACTGGCGGAGCTGTCGAAGTGGCGGAGCTGCTGGACGAGGTCAAGGCCTCAGGGCCAGCGAGAGCGACGGCAGCAGAGGCGAGACGACGCTCCCGCTGGCGACGCATGGTGGCGATGACGTGCGCCTTGTCCGTCGGGAGAGGGCATGTGTACCACCCATGCCCGGGCTGGCCACAGTTGTGGCAGACCGAGCCATCACCGCTAGACCCGGTCGACGGCTGCTGCTGCTGCTATTGCAACTGACCCTTGCCTTTCTTGTTCTGGCTTTTCGTCTTCTTCCCCAAAGACGATGAGGCAGCTACGGCGGGGGAAGCGACGGCAGGGGAGGCGACGGCAGGGGAGGCAAGAGCATCCGTGTGTTGGAGCTGGGACTCCAGACGAGCTTCCCCAATGCAGAAGAAGAGCTCGTATGCCCAAGGCATGAGGGTGCCCTGGGCCGCCATGGTGGAGAGGACATCCTCGGGGTAGTGCATGAAGATATCCGCGTACGCGCTGTTGGTGTCGCGCTTGATGGTGAGGAGCGCAGCCAGAGGGGTTGGGGAAGATCTACGGAGACGATGAAGGATGTCCTCCGCCCGCTGCCAGTAGGTAGTGACCGTCTCGGTCTCCCCCATGTGCAGGGAGTTGAACTCCCGGAGCAGACGGCTGGTCTCAGCGTTGCTGGACAGGCAATGGGGCCGGGTGAGGACGTGCCACGCGGCTGTAGGGTATGGGGTGGCGCCAGCGGTGAAGTCGTCGACAAAAGGCTCTAGGGCCAGGCGTGAAACCGGAGGGGCGACTGGGACTAGGGCACTAACGGCGCGACCAACGTCATACAACTGGTTAGCCTGGGTGGGGTCGTAAGGGAGAGTGTAGTATGCCCACAGGCCCTCAACCTGCGCCCAGATCCGGAACCTGAGCTCCCAGCTTCGGAATTGCCCGCTGGCCTGAAGTGGCGGGGGCGGCGTCTTAAAATCCTTCTGCCTGCTGCCGGCGCCCAGAGTGGGGCCAAGGACGGAGGTCACCGTCTGCCGCTGGCGCTGAGTCTGGTGCTGCGCCAGGTAATGCGTAGTAGTAGACACAGCGGGACTGAAGTGCCCGGGAGGGATGAATGGTGGCAGCAGACTGGTGGCTGACTGGGAGGCCAATGGCTGCAGTGCTGCGAGCCGCTGCGTGAAGGCGGCGAGCTGTTGCTAAAGAGCAGCCAAGGGGTCAAGGTTGTCACCAACAATGGTAGAGGGCTGCTGCTGCAACTGTCGGTGCTGCAGTTGCTGCAGCTGTTGCAGGAAAGGGGGGTTGGGGGTCCCCCCAACAGAGGAGGACCCCTCCTCAGAGGGGCTGTTAGTCATGGTGGCTCATGGTGCCTCTCTTCCCCTTTTGTTTGTTTTTTTTTGGTTGTGTGCTTCTGATGTCAGTAGTGACGTTAGCCAAGGATGGCAACACAATCGTGTAGTCAGAATTTGCTAGAAAAACAGCAACAAAGAGTTATGGCTGCCCGGACCCCAGGCAGTACCTACGACAGTAAGTGATGCCAAACAGGGCCACACAGCAGGAGACATGGACCCTAGGCACAACATGACGCTGAAGACGCAATGCCACAACAAGAAACAGAGCTGGGTGCATGGAAAGAGCATCTGCAGTGGCAGTGACCGCCAGCAGCCTGACTGCCGAGGAGGCCTGCCGATGGAGCTGAGTGCATGGCCGAAGGGAGGAGGCTCTAGCAAACGGTGCGTGGGCATCAGAGTACGTCGCCTCCATCGAGCGACACTCCAGCAGCGTCGAGTCTTGTCGTCAGTCATCTACACGCCGATGTACACAAACCAGAAGGACACAATAGAGTACAATGAGAGATGCACAAGAATCAATAGTGGCAAGCGTGCTAGGAAGCTTCCTGTAATATTTTCATGGTATCAGATCTACGAGACAGTTCTCGTCAAGCTACGTAGCAGAGCAGCAGCAGTGAGCATCACCGCTGCAGCCAAGTCACTAGGACCTGTCGAAATCACCCGACTACGACCGACATCACCCACCTTTTGCATGTGAGAGTGCAGCAGCAGCAGCCGCTAGCGACCAGCGAGCGGCGAGCGACGAGCTACGGCAACAACAGCCACTACATCAACATCAGGAGTTGTTGGCAGCTGTAGAAAAAGTAGCCGCAACAGCAAAAGCAGCCGCAGCAGCAGAATCAACAGCAGCAGCAGCGACGGTGGCAAGCACCTAGTACAGCAGCGGTGGTAGGCAGCAGGTGCAGCAGTAGCATCTGTAATAGTAGCATCTGCGTATGGCAGCAACAGCTGTTGCAATTGTCACCTACTACTACTGTTGCTGCTAACTGCTGCTGTTATGCGCTAATGATGCTATTACAGCAAACAATAGCAACAATAGTGAGAGGCAGCAACAGCTAGTGGCTGCGAGCAGTAGCAACAGGCGGTAGTGAGCAACATCAGCAAGAGCAGCAGGAAGCAGCTATAGCAATAGTAGTGGCATGCAGCAAGCGCAGTGGCAGCAGCAGTAGCAGCGGCGGCGCCGGCGGACAGCTATAGCGCGTGGTCGCAGTTGTTCACGTGGGCTGCAACAACAACAGCAGCTTGCGCAACAGTGGTAGCCGGAGCAGCAGCAGCCACTACTGTTGCTTGCTTGCCCCGTGAAGCTGCATTGCAGCTTCGCATTCGGAGCAAGCAATGCGAAGCTGCTTGCTTGCAACGAGCAAGCTTGTCGAGCAAGCTTGCTCGACAGGCTCACCGAGGGAACTCGCTCGACAAGCTCGTCAAGCAAACTCGCTCGACGAGCTCGCCCGAGGCAAGGCTCGAGCCTGCACACCCAAAAAGAAAAGGGAGCGGGAGAGCACAGGGGGAGGTCCTCAAGGGGGCACCCCGGAACAACCCCAAAAGAGGCATCCGAGAAGGTGATGCCTGAGAAAGAAAAAAAGAGGGAGAAAGAGGATAGGGGGGTCCTCGAGTGGGGCATTTGTGTAAGACCCAGAGAAGGGATACCCCACTCGCATTGGTCATTTGGTAAAAAAAAAAAGAAATTTTTTGTGTTATTTGTTTTACCTTTTAAGTGTGGCTTGAGGCCACCACCGTCGGCTGACGACAGGAACCGCTGTAGTAGCATCCGTCATGAGAGTAGCAGAAGTAGCAACAACAGCAAAGGTGGCTTGAGGCTACAACCGTCGGCTAGCGACGGCACCCAGTGCAGATTTAGTACGGAAGGTGACTTGAGGTCACACACTTGAGTCGCACAGCAACGTACCATTAGCGCAGTGGTGACAGTCCTCGTGACGGCATCGCAGTACGTCTAAGAGATTGTGCTTTGATCGCTCACCTCCCCCCTGTGGCCTTGTGCCAGCGGGAGTAAGTGTTGTGTGCACTCACCCACGCCAAGTTTTGGAGATGAGCAGACTTGCGTGGCAGGGAGCGCAGCCATCGGTGTGGTTGGCACCGGCTGTGCATACGTTGCAGGTGCCGCGTCCACACTGGTAGTTTCAGCCGTGGCATACGCCTCAGGCGTCCAACGGCTTTGCTTGCTACTACTGTGGGATCGGCACCATGGATGGCGCCAGTGTCGCCAGTGTCCTGCGTGGTGGTGACCGCCTTGGATACGGTCCCATCCTTCGTCTTCACCATCGGACTCAGAGACGTTGTCATCCGATACTGTAGAACCCGTGAGTGGCGCTATGGCGGTGTTGTATACTCAGCTCCAAGGTCTAAAGTGCATGGTGCAATAGCTCACAGACCATGTAATCTTTGAGCGGGCCGTTGCCACCATGCCGCTATAGACATCCCTGTCTCCCTCCTTGCCATCCTCACCTCCTACAGTGTCGTCACCTGCCGGTCCCTTGCCACCCAACCTTAGCTCTATATCCGACGCCTTCCGCTCTGTCTTGGAGTCAATCGGTGTCATCCCGACCTCCGATCCCGTGGCTATCTTAGCCGTCACTCCTACCGGCACCCCTCGTGCACGCACTTGTCGAGCAAGATAGCAAATGGCTTGACAGGCTGGACATGCCCAGCCAGCAGTAGTAGTGCAAGCAGCAGTATCACCAGCAGTGACGGACGTTGCCAAGGAGCCGCTTCCATTGTCTCCGGTTGTAAGATTGGTGTGTCATCTCCTTCCACCTTGTGGCGGTGTGTCAATCCTGGGGGTGATGGCGTGTCCTTCGATGACTACCTTGGAGCCGAGGACTGAGGCAAGAGACGGAGGCATACGACACACTCAGTTGGTGCATCATCTTGCTATGATGGAGGATTGTTTGTCCGAGGAGGAGTGGTCCAACTCAGAGTTGGCTTCAGAGATCGAGTTGGAGATTGCAACGGATGTGGCGGAGGGAGTAGGAGAGGCAACAAAAGCCGTTGATACCCTGACAATTGCCGGGACGATAGCAGATGTTATGGCTGTGGCAGGAGTTGCAGCAGAGTCGTCTCCCTCGTCCTCGGTCGTGGGGTTGGTGCGCCACTCTTTCCTGGTTTTTCCCAGTCCGTCGGCTGGTGGTGGGGTGGAGTGCCCACCGACGACCACAAGAGAGCACATGATTGATGCGCGGGATAGTGCTCGATGGCAGGAGCAGGTGGCTGACCGCCAGGAGGGGAAAGACGCCCCTTGTGAGGACGACGAGTCGTACATGGGGAATTGGTCAGAGTCGCTAACAGACGTAGAGGCCCAGTGTGCTACCGTATTTGCATCAGCTATAGCACGAGCACAGGATGACCCCTATATGACGACATATGTCTGTGGGTGCGATACGTCGACAGCACCTGATGAGCTTGCAGCAGCCACGGCCGAGGACGCAAAGCGTCCTGCGGATCTCCGGCTGAAGGATTCTTTGACCAGCGTTATTGACACCACGGCAGTTCTAGCGGATGACACAATGACAACGAGCGCATGCGCCGAGCGCCTGAGCTCCGTGATGGACACTTAGGAGGCAGCCATGGCTAGAGTAGAGGCGCACAGGCAGAGTCTCGTGGTCAACCTCCGGGAGGCCAGCAGCTGCTGTTAGACCGCGATTGATCGAGCACAACAGGCTCATGGAGTGTGTGGAGGATGTACACAGGCATCTTGAGGTAGCTGTGTGGTCTCTACAGCATGCAGGTCTAGGAGAGGCGGATCTCAAGGAGCAGGTGGATGATGGGCTGCGCACCAGTGGTCGCGAGGAGCACCACGACACTGACCGCACCTTCGATGATCACGATGTCGCCGCCGATGCAGGTGTACCTACACATGGCGACGTCCGGCCAGCAACTCACGGCCGAGCAACATGTGTGCCATGAGTAGCTGGTGCCTTCGCAACAGCTGTTCCTTCAGCCCCAAACGACTTACGTGGTGACTCATTGTCTTGTGCTCACGCTCTACTAGCACTTTGTGGCCCGGTGGCTCTTGAGTCGACGACTGATGCAGAGGACATCGACTTGTGTGACGAACAGGCGCAGTTCCACTCTTTCCTACGAGATGAGACCGCAAGGCTACAGGAGGCTCTAGCTCCTGTCGACACGCACACGATCAAGGTCCACCGTCAAGTTCGTTCCGCGACTGACCGCCTACATGCCACAAATGTAGCCAGTCGGTTGGCTGCCGCGTCAGAGCTCATCGAGCTCCACACGCACCTTGACGTTACAAAGGCCGCAAGGCGATATGGAGCTCAGCAGTTGGAGGCCATACAGTAGGCAATTGTCTTGGAGGAAGCCCTCTGCGCTGCACCAGTCACATCAACAGATGACGACAACGGTGACAATGATAGCGACAACGATGCCAATGACGACGATGCCAGCAACGAAGATGCCAGTAACGACGGCACCCGGGAGTGAGGCTCTGTGCGAGTACATCTCACCAGCATCGTTGTCACCCTTGCTATTGTAATGTAGGGGTACGTGGCCATGAGGGTGCCGGGCTCCCTCCTCAGGGGTTTTGTTGGGAGCAGCCATAAGCTTTGCTCGTGCTGTCTGCCTCTCTAGCCCAGGTGGGGTGTTTGTGTGTGCGCATTGGCCTGACACTCCTTTGAGGACAGCGAGGTTACTTGGGGTGCGGCGCGATGTTAGGGTCGAGGTTATGATGGTCGAGACCCGTGCTCCTAGTGAGTTCTACTGGTATGACGTCGACACCCATTGCCTACATGTGTGATCTATGATCAATGCATGATGTGGTTGAGACCCGGACACCCGGAGACATTTCCCAGGGTCACGAGGAGACCTTGTTCCTCTATCTCTCTTACATGATGTATGTGTGTGAAGGACTTCTTGCATGGTCAAGACTCGGGCACTTTGTGGGATGCACTATTGCCATGAGGAGACCCTGTGCTGTGGTATGCTCGATCGGTGTTCGCTATGATTGGTTGCCTGAGCCATCCTTTCTTGCCTTTGCTTAGACATCGTTATGTTGACAGTTGTATCAGCCAAGGGGAGTGTTGGTGTGTGTGGCTTCCACCCGTCACGATCGAGGGCCAGAAGAGCAGCGGTACAAGAGAGCGTGACGACATGGTCCCCGACGAGGCACCGACACATTGGCAGGTGGTGGACCACCCACTCGGAGCTGACCGACGACTGCCCAAGTGTCGTGGATGCTGTCTCGAACCTCCTGCAGTTTTTTGTAGCCTATCCTTGATACGGACGCAGGTGGCACCAGAGCACCGATGAGTAGTGGCTCCATCCACCAGCTGCCAGAGAGCTGCCACGATGCCCTGGGTGCTTGCCAGGGTGCTTCGCAGTTTTTTCTTCAGACACTAGAGTTTTCTCGGTGGACTGACTCTTGAGCCCGATTTTCATGTTTTGCATTGTCTGTCCAACGATCAGTGCCGGACTTATGTGTGTCGTAGCGTCCGGCTCAAGATTTTTCATCTCTAGGTTCAGACGGCACATCGTTCTGATTTGTTTGCATAGAGTTACGGCCAAAAAAAATGTTTTGGGCCGGTTTAAGGACAGACCTTGCACTGCCACGTGCGACACCCGTTGTGCGCCCCGGCAGGTATTTATCCTGTGGACTTGTCATTTGTTATCTCTCTTTGCATGTGTTTATTTAAGGAAGCAAATTTGACACTGTGTTTGTGTCGTCTAGCCAAACCCTTGCCGTTTTGCGTCCGACCTGTATTGACGTCGCGAGCTGACTAAGCGCTGACGCCCAGCCAGTGGCAACCGTGCTAGGAAGCTTCCTAGATTCTTTCCACAAGCATCCAGCTTTTCTCTGCGTGTGAGAAAGTTGTCACAAGCGTGCTATCAATTAGTTGCGATCTGTTGGTTGTGGGTGACACACTAGTGACCTCTTGACTGCACACACACATACACACACACACACACACACACAGACACATACACACACACACACACACACACACACACACACACACACACACA
>SZWC01039427.1:0-10401 GCA_023375785.1 Penium margaritaceum
ACTGGACCATACCATAATACCGACGCTGCGAACGCAGCCGTGCGGTCAGAATCTGCTAGAAAAATAGTAGCGAGGAGTTATGGCAGCCTAAACCCAGATAGTGCCCACGACGGTTTATGCTGCCAAAGAGGGTCATGCAACACGCAACTGGGACCCTAGGCAGTGCACGACGACGCAGGCACGACAGTACGTGCTGGACGCATGCAGACAACGACTGCGGCGGCAGTGACTGCCGGTAGTGCGACCGCCGAGGAGGCCTGCCGATGGAGCTGAACACGTCGCCGGAGAGAGGAGGCTCCAGCGAACAGCGAGACGACCTCAGCGTGCATCGGCTCCACCAGACGACACTCCACCGGCGTCGAGTCTTGCCGTCAGTCATCTGCACGCCGATGTACACAAGCCGGGAGGACACAATAGAGCACAATGAGCGCAAACAACCAACAGTCCCCCATGACTCACAGGCGTAGTGCACATGGGCCGGCAGAGACACGGTCAACATCCACACTCCCCCAGGGCATGCAGAGACGCAGGAAGAGATAAAGAGAGAGCCACTCACGGACGCACGCCGACCGAACTCACAGCCTTCTTGAACGAGTCGCGCTTGAGTGCCTTAGTCAGGAAGTCAACCAACTGCCGTGCTGTCTCAACCCACACGATGCTGATGCTGCCGTCATGCAACAATGAACGCACATAGTGATACTCAATGTTGATGTGCTTTGTGCGTGTGTGATGCACGCCGTCATTGTCGGCGATGGCCATGGCACTCTCATTGTCACAATGCAACGTGATGGATGGGACAGACTGACGCAACTCGGACAACAGACGACGCAACCACACACTCTCACACGCGCCTGATCCAAGAGCCACGTACTCAGCCTCAGCAGTGCTGCGTGCAACGCATCCCTGCTTGCCACTGCACCAGGACACAGCCGTGCCGCCAATCAGAAAGATCCAGCCTGTGCGACTCTTACCGTCCGGACTGCCGGCCCAGTCGGTGTCGGTGTAGCCCACTGCAACAACAGACAGTTGACGGCGGAACATGAGACCTCGCCGAGGAGTCGAGACGACATAGCGCAGTACTCGGATCGCGGCCTCGTGGTGGAGGTGACGCTGCTCCTGAGAAAACTGGGCCAGGAGGTTGACGGCAAACGCGATGTCTGGACACGTCGTCGTCGCCAGGAACATCAGTGACCCGATGACTCGCAGGTACGTGGTCACGTCAACTGGCTCCCCCACAACAGCTGGGTCAGGACTCTTCAGCTTCACCTGGCCATCGGGCGACATGGGTGAGGATGCGCTCGGCACGAGTGACAGGTCCTCGGCGAAGCGAGTGGACAGAGTCTGTACATAAGCAGCCTGATGGACATGGAGGATGCCCTGGGAGCGATCATGCTCGAGCTCCATGCCCAGGAAGACTCGGGTAGACCCGAGATCCTTCATCTGGTAGGTGGCGTGCAGCAGGTCCTTGATGCGCTGGACGGCGGCCGTGTCTGGCGACACAATGAGAAGGTCATCGACGTACACCAGAACAGCAGCGAAGGTCTGGCCTCGCGGACTGACAAGCAGTGCAGGGTCCGCGGTGCTGCGCTGGAGCCCACCACGAAGGAGCGTGCTGCTGATCTCCTGGTTCCAGCACCGAGGCGACTGCTTCAGGCCATAAAGGGCCTTACGCAGGCGCCACACTCTCCCGGTGCCGTCGTCATAGCCTGGTGGCTGTGCCATGTAAAGCTCCTCACCCTCCAGTGAACCATGGAGAAAAGCGTTGCTCACATCCATCTGATGCAGCTCCCACCCATGCTGGGCGACCAGGCTGAAGAGCGCTCGGCTGGTGGAGAACCGGCCAACTGGGGCAAAGATCTGGTCATAGTCGACCCCAGGGACCTGGGCAAACCCCTTGGTAGTGAGGCGGGCCTTGTACTTGTCCAGGGACCCGTTGGGTTTCCACTTGCGCCGAAAGACCCACTTGGCGCCGGTAGCCTTCCGACCTGGAGGAAGGTTGACGAGGCCGTATACGTGGTGCTGTCGGATAGTAGCGAGCTCATCGGCGCAGGCAGCGTCCTAGTGTACGGCCTCAGGAGAGGCTCGTGCCTTGCGTAAGGTGGCTGGGTCCTCCGGGCGTGCTGTGGAGCGGACTGAGAGAGCGTGTACCTCTCGCGCCCCAGGTGGGATGCGCGCAAGGGCAGCCACGACAGCTTGCCGATGCTCGTGATGGAGCATGGCGTAGCCCAATGCGGAGCCCGGGTGCAGATCGGCAATGATGGCCGAGGTGTTCAGGCCCAGGGCCTTGGTGCCAGGGTCCCCGCTCACGACCGTGGGAGTGGAGGAGGCACGTGGAGCCACTGGGGGTCGAGGCGCCACCGAGCGCGGTGCGGCGGTCTGCACGCTCACCGACGGCCTGGGTCGGAGGCTGCCGCGGGGGCCACGTGTGTAGCGTGGCAAGGCGCGCGACGACGCTGAGTCTGACGGGCCAATGGAGGAGACTGGGACTATCAGCCCGGAGGGACCAGCGGACGCGACTGGGGCAGCTGGCCCAGAGGGACCAGCGGACGCGACTGGGGCTGCGGGCCCGGAGGGACCAGCGGACGCGGCTAGGGCAGCTGGCCCGGAGGGACCAGCGGACGCGACTGGGGCAGCGGGCCCGGATGGACCAGTGGACGCGACTGGGGCAGCTGGCCCGGAGGGACCAGTGGACGCGACTTGGGCTGCAGGCCCGGAGGAACCAGCGGACGCGACTGGGACAGCTGGCCCGGAGGGACCAGCGGACGCGACTGGGGCAGCTGGTCCGGAGGGACCAACGGACGCGACTGGGGTAGCTGGCGCGGATGGACCAGCGGACGCGACTGGGGCAGCTGGCCCGGAGGGACCAGCGGACGCGACTGGGGCTGCTGGCCCGAAGGGACCAGCGGACGCGGCCGGGGAAGCTGGCTCGGAGGGACCAGCGGACGCGACTGAGGCAGTTGGCCCGGAGGGACCAGCGGACGCGACTGGTGCAGCTGGCCCGGAGGGACCAGCGGACGCGACTGGGGCAACTGGCCCAGAGGGACCAGCGGACGCGACTGGGGCAACTGGCCCGGAGGGACCAGCGGACGCGACTGGTGCAGCTGGCCCGGAGGGACCGGCGGACGCGGCTGGGGCAGCTGGCCTGGGGGGACCAGCGGACGCGACTGTGTCACCCGGACGCGGTAGGATGGAGGACGGACTCACCACTCCCCCACGCGACGGGATAGACACAGACGAGCCGGAGCGAATGAGGTCGCGAGGAAACATGTCCTCGAAGAAGAGGGCATCCCGGGACTCGATGATGTAGTGCCGGGATGGGTCCCAGAAGCGCCAGGCCTTGGACTGACGAGAGACACCGAGGAAGGTGCAGGGACAGCCGCGGGGGGAGAGCTTGCCACCTTGCTGCGGGGCAGGCAGCCAGACAATGGCGACACAACCCCAGACGCGAGCGGGGTGGAGGTCAGCGTGCTGACCGCACCAATGCTGGTACGGCGTGGACTGACGGGGAAGGGGACCGTGGGGAATTCGGTTCCAGACCCAGGTCATGTAAGCCATGGCTTCAAAGTAGAAGCCCTCGGAGAGACCGGACTCGACACGCATGGTGCGGACGGCGTCAGCCATGGTCCGGTTCCACCGCTCGGAGACACCGTTCTGGGCGGGTGTGAAGGGCGCCGATGTCTCGTGGTGGATGCCGCGGGAGGCGAGGAAAGTCGTAGCCTCACCCATGTACTCGCCACCGTGATCGGAGCGAAAGTGGCGAAGGGAGCGGCCACACGCGCGCTCTGCGAGGACAAGCCAGTCNGACGTCACCGGCAGGACCACGAAAACGAACGACGCCAACACCACGGACAGGTAACACCTGGCCGGAACCTGTCCGGACACCAGAGACATCGCCGACAGGACCGAGCATACTGAAGGCCTCACAAGAGGCCGTCATGTGATGCGTGGCCCCGGAGTCGATGATCCAGGTCGTAGCAGGGTCCTGGACCGGGGTCGCGAGATCGCTAACGGTCACATGGCAGCAGGCGAGGGACGCGGATGCGGTGGACGGAGGCGCAAAACGGGACTGCCAATCGTCAAGCCAAGCAACATCATCAAGAAGAGGGGCGGAGGAGCCTACGGGCGACGAGGAGACAGACGCGGAAACGGGACACGACCGCAGCTCAGTCTCAGTCATGCAGGGCTGGGCAGGGGGGCAGGAGGTGATGCAATTCGCACTTCCCTGGGGAGGAGGGCGAGGCAGGCCGAGCTGGAGCGCGATGAAATGCTCCAGCTGACGCTCACGGGAGGAGGGCCCAGGAGCGTAGACGGAATGCGGAGTGACGGTGCCGGAGCCCGGGTAGTAGGAGGACTGCGCCGGTGAAGGGAGCGGAGAAGCCGACGGCTGTGGGTAGTACTGTTGCGTCGCAGGTGTCTATGGGACAGGCGAAGCTGCCGGGGTGGTAGAGCCGCTGAACGAGGTCAAGGTGGAAGGGCCAGGAGCGGTGACGGCGGCAGATGCGAGACGGCGCTCCCGCTGGCGCCGCATGGTAGCGATGACGCGCGCCTCGTCCGTCGGGAGAGGGCACGTGTACCACCCGTGCCCGGGCTGACCACAGTTGTGGCAGACCGAGCCACCTCCGCTGGACCCAGTCGACGACTGCTGTTGCTGCTGCTGCGGCTGACCCTTGCCCTTCTTGTTCCGACTCTTCTTCTTCTTCCCTGACAACGATGAGGTAGCTGTAGCGGGAGAGGCGACAGCCACGGAGGCAACAGCAGGGGAGGCGACAGTAGGGGTGGCGACGGCAGGGGATGCAAGCGCCTACGTGCGATGGAGCAGGGACTCCTGGCGAGCTTCCTCAATGCGGAGGAAGAGCTCCTATGCCCAGGGCATGAGGGTGCCCTGGGTCGCCATGGTGGAGAGGACGTCTTGGGGGTAGTGGACGAAGACGTCTGCGTAGTCGCTAGTGGCGCCGCGCTTGATGGTGATGAGCGCGGACAGAGGGGGCATAGCAGACGTGCCGACGGAGGATGTCCTCCGCCCGCTGCCAGTAGGCAGTGACCGTCTCGGTCGCCCCCATGTGCAGGGAGTTGAACTCCCGGAGCAGACGGCTGATCTCAGCGTCGCTGGACAGGCGATGGGGCCTGGTGAGGACGTGCCAGGCGGCTGTAGGGTCTAGGATGTCGCCAGCCGTGACGTCGCCGAGGAAAGGCTCTAAGGCCAGGCGGGAAGCTGGAGGGGCGACTGGGACGAGGGCACGGACGGCGCGACCAGCGTCATACAGCTGGTCGGCCTGGTTGGAGTCATAAGGGAGGGTGTAATATGCCCAGAGGCCCTCACCCTGCGCCCAGATCCGGAAGCTGAGCTCCCAGCTCCGGAACTGCTCGCCGGCCTGAAGCGGCGGCGGCGGCGTCTCAAAGTCCTTCTGCCTGCGGCAGGCACCCGGAGTGGGGCCAAGGACGGAAGTGACTGTCTGCCGCTGGCNGGGATGTCGCCAGCCGTGACGTCGCCGAGGAAAGGCTCTAAGGCCAGGCGGGAAGCTGGAGGGGCGACTGGGACGAGGGCACGGACGGCGCGACCAGCGTCATACAGCTGGTCGGCCTGGTTGGAGTCATAAGGGAGGGTGTAATATGCCCAGAGGCCCTCACCCTGCGCCCAGATCCGGAAGCTGAGCTCCCAGCTCCGGAACTGCTCGCCGGCCTGAAGCGGCGGCGGCGGCGTCTCAAAGTCCTTCTGCCTGCGGCAGGCACCCGGAGTGGGGCCAAGGACGGAAGTGACTGTCTGCCGCTGGCGCTGTCTGCTGTGCTAGGTAGTACGTGGCAGCAGACACAACTGGGCTGGCGTGCCCTGGAGGGACGAACGATGGTGGACCACTGGTGGCAGTCCGGGTGGCTACCGACTGTAGCGCAGCAAGCTGTTGCGTTAGGGCAGCGCGCTGTTGCTGAAGAGCCGCAAGGGGGTCAAGATTGCCGCCGACGACACCAGCGGGCGGCAGCTGCTGCTGCTGCTGCTGTGGAGGGGGCGGCTGCTCCTGCTGTTGTGGCGGTGGCTGCTGCTATATGGGCGGCGGCTGCTGCTGCAGCGGCGGTGGCGGCTGCTGCTGTAGAGGCGGCGACTACTGCTGCTGCAGCGGCGGTGGCTGCTGCTGTATGAGCGGCGGCTGCTGCTGTAGCGCCGGCGGCTGCTGCTGGAGAGGCGGTGGCTGCTGCTGTTGCAATGGCGGCGGCGGCGGCAGCAGCTGCTGGTCTTGCGGCGGCGGCGGTTGCTGCTGCTGCAGCGGCGGAGGGTGCTGCTGTTGCTGCTGATGCTGTAGCAAGCGCTACAAGAAAGGAGGGGTGGGGGTCCCCCCATCAGAGGAGGACCCCCCCTCGCCTGGACTATTTGCCATGCCTTGGTGTCCTCTTTTTTTTTCCTTCTTATTGTTGGTGCTTTCCCCCTTGCCCTTTGTTCCTTTTTTTTCTTTTTTTTTTTCTATTGATGATGTCAGCAGTGACGTCTGCAGTGACGTGAGCAGAGGGGTGCTGACGTCAGCAGCGGGGAATGTTGGGGCCGCCGCTGCTATTGTTGGTGCTGATGCTGCTGTAGCTGCCACTACTGCTGCTGCTGCTGCTGCTGCTACTGTTGCTGCTGCTGCTGCTGCTGTTGCTGGTGCTGCTGGTGCTGCTGCCGCTGCCGCTGCTACTACTACTGCAGCTGCTGCTGCTGCTGTTGCTGTTGCTGCTGCTACTACTGCTGCTGTTGCTGCTGCTGCTGCTGCTGCCGCTGTTGGTGCTGCTGCTGCAGCTGCTGTAGCTGCTGCTGCTGCAGCTGCTGCTGCTACAGCTGCTGCTGCTGTTGCTGCTGCTGCTGCTACTGCTGCTGCAGCAGCTGCTGCTGTTGCTCCAGCTGCTGATGCTGCCACTACGGATGCTGCAGCTGCTGCTGCTCGTGATGCGAGCTGCAGCAGCAGCTGTACCTGCTGCTGCTGCAGCAGCGAGCTGCTGCACCTCGCTGCTGCAACTGAGAGATGCTGCAGCTGCTACGGGCTGCAGCAGCTGCTCGCTGCAACTACTGCGGGCTGCAGCAGCTGTTCGCTGCAGCTGCAGGCTACTGCAGCGGGGGTGGGGGATTTTTTGTGTTCGCCTTTTTTTTTCGTTTTTTTTCTCTTGTCACAGCGGGCAGCAGCCCGCTGTCTACTGCGAGCAGCGGGCTGTTGCCCGCCCAGCAGCAGCGAGCTGCTGCTCGCTGGCAGCAGTGGGCTGCTGCTCGCTGCTCGCTCGCTGCGAGCAGCGGACAGCAGCAGCCGCGGCTGGCAGCTGCTGCTGCTGTTGCTGCTGCAGTTGTCGGCTGCTGCAGCTCGTTGCAGCAGCTGCTACAGCCCGCTGCTGCTGCTGCACGCTACTGCAGTTGTTGCTACACGCTGCTGCAGCTGCTGCGTGCTGTTGCTGCTGCGTGGTGTTGCTGCTGCGTGCTGCTGCTGCAGGCTGCTGTAGCCGGCTGCTGCTGCGGGCTGCTGCTGCTGCTGCACGCTGCTGCTGCTGCTGCACGCTGCTGCCGCTGTTGCTGCAAGTTGCTGCTGCTGCGGGCTGCTGCTGCGAGCTGCTCCTGCTGTTGCTGCGAGCTGCTGCTGCTACTGCTGCGAGCTGCTGCTGCTACTGCTGCGAGCTGCTGCTGCTGTAGGGTGCTGCGAGCTGCTGCTTCTGCCTGGTGCTGCTGGTGGTGCCAGTCACTGCACCTGGGTGACGTTGCCGCGTGCGTCGTCGCCCACGGCCGTCAGACGCCGCCTGCCGCTCACCTCCTCGCGTCATGCGTGGGGGTCAGTGCTGTCGAAAAATTTCGGCAGCATTTCCCCTGGCCCAGTGGCCGTGGGAAAAATTCTGACGCCACCACCAGGAGGGTCAATGCTGTCGGAAAAAATCCGGCAGCATTTCCCCTGCACTGGCGCGTATGGGAAGTCCGCCGGCGTTGTCTGGCACCTGTTCGCCAGTCTTATGCTGCTGCTGCTAGGCTCTGGCTCTGATACCAAGCTAGAAACTATGCAGCATGTTGGGGCAGCAGTGTTGTTGATGCAGCGTGCGGGCTTATACGCTCGTTGCTTAAGTCAGCTGCCCCCTCAGTCTGCTGCTCTAGAGTCTAAGTCTGGAGGCTCTGGGTTTTGTTACTCAGAAACGCGCGCGCCAGAGTTAGCGCCAGAAAGCAGCTAAAAACTGACAATGACTGAATAGGAATGAAGAATGAACAGCAATGGGGAATCCCTCCAAGTTCTAGCCCCCCCCCCAGCTCTGTAGAGCTTGTTACTTAGTCCATCAGCCAATCAGAAAATAGCTCAGTTCAGGCTGGCAGGTTTTCTCGGTGAGGCCTGCCAGGTAGCCAACAGCCCAAAACCCGGGCGTCGTCCGTTTTGCCTGAAAACTGGACCATACCATAATACCGACGCTGCAAACGCAGCCGTGTGGTCAGAATCTGCTAGAAAAACAGTAGCGAGGAGTTATGGCAGCCTAAACCCAGATAGTGCCCACGACGGTTTATGCTGCCAAAGAGGGTCATGCAACACGCAACTGGGACCCTAGGCAGTGCACGACGACGCAGGCACGACAGTACGTGCTGGATGCATGCAGACAGCGACTGCGGCGGCAGTGACTGCCGGTAGTGCGACCGCCGAGGAGGCCTGCCGATGGAGCTGAACANCACACACACACACACACACACACACACACACATACACACACACACACACACACACACACACACACCCACACACACACACCCACAGTCTTGTTTGAAAACGTGAAACTATGCCGAAATTTTATTTCCAACTTTTGTCCAAGTTTTGATGACAATGGTTACTACGTAACCCAAAAAGAAGCTTGTTAGAAAGTTCCTTGTGTTTTGAAAACTCAAGGTCATTGTCTTGAGGATCCGAGCCTCAAAACTAGGAATGGGTAACAACCATGTTTGACACTGTTCCATGTATCAACCATTGGCCAGATTCGAAGCAAGATGGGTGTCGCTACGAAGATCCCATCATGTCGATCTTGAGCTCCTTGAAGGCAATTAGGGTCCCGTTACTAGGTGGCAATGCCATTTTGTAATGCGAGGAATTATGTGCATGCTTATACAACATGATTTACTTGTGCCCTATGAATACCCGTCCACCCCTGGCATGGTGCGTCTCAGCCAAAATAGCCGAGATGGCCATGTGAGACCTCTCCTTGGACTTAATCTATGAGGGTCGTCGTTGAGGTCAGGTTTGAAAACAACTTCATCAGAAGACGTGCATAATGTGCATCAGGAAGTACATTACGAAACATTTATTACTGAAGCGACATGCCCATCATCATGGGAGAAGATTCAGTGGAAGGGTGTTATCATGAAACATTTTGTGGAATAGAAGTACATAATTAAGACGATGTTTCACCACACCATGAAAAACGTTCCACATGTTTGAGGTTTTCACATGAGATCTGAATGGGGGCATTTGAATCGATTTTTTTCTTTGATATTTTTACATGTTTTTAGGAATGCCACCTGTCATAGTAACATAGGTTATACATGCTGCTGTTTTGGTGTTGGGTTCAAGGAGTGGGTTGATATTGCTGTCACCTTGGCCTCCCATTCCTCACTGGTGAAGACCATATGTGAAAATCAGTACTTACAGATTACGCTCAGGTTTTCCTTGCCGCGCCTGACCCTCACAAATCTTGCATTCTAATTCCTCTGCACCTCTCCGGGTGGCCTTGTGCGGGACTCGTGGACAAGTATCCAGACTCTCGTTAACATTGGAAATTCAGCCTCCCAAAGCCAGTCTCGGCACGCCGGACCCTAAAGAAAATTCCAATTAAAAGTTTCAAATGGCTGCGGCAAGTGTGTCAGCTACCAAAAAAAAAACCTACGAAAAAAAGAAAAGAACGGGCACAATGATTCATCACCTCTCTGCCGCCCCCTCCTCTACGGCTTGCCGCAACCCTCTTGACACGAGGGATGTGTCTTCCTCCGCTTCTCCCTCCTTTCTCTTCGCCTTTCGCCCTCGCCGCGACCTCCGCCCCGTCTTCCGCTGCTGCCGCAAAACCGAACGCCGCTCTGCAGTAGCGGCAACAGCAGAAGCAGTTGCAGCAGCAGCAGCAGCAGCAGCAGCATCAGCAGCAGCAGCAGCAGCGACGCGCATACAAGTACACCATCTCGCCGCGGCAGCGGCAGCACTGTCCATCATCTTCTGTTTTGGCGTTTTGCTCTTGTCTCGCTCCGTCTACTCGGTTTCTCGTGCGCGCACATTCTTTCGTTCGCACATCGCTTCGCTCTTCCGCTGGAAGCGGCGCACGGGAGCGTGGTCGGAGGCGTGTTCATGTTCATGGCGGCGCATGGGGCTGGAGAAGGGCGGACGGAAGGAAACTGACTAGGAGAGGAAGGAAGGAAACCAGAAAGAGCCCCCCTCCCTCCCCCCC
>SZWC01039430.1:0-12898 GCA_023375785.1 Penium margaritaceum
TATCTATATCTATATCTATATCTATATCTATATCTATATCTATATCTATATCTATATCTATATCAATATCCATATCTATATCTATATCTATATTTATATCTATATCTATATCTATATCTATATCTATTTCTATATCTATACTATATCTATTTTTATATCTATATCTATATCTAAATCTATTTCTATATCTATATCTATACCTATATCCATATGTAAACATAAATGTGTATCTATATCTATATGTTTATCTATATCTACATCTTCATGAATGTCTTAATGTTCTTCTAACTTTATGTTGATGTACATTGTTTACATGTATTCATATATTATATTTTTTTATCCATGTTCTTCCTTCTTGATGTTCTTGAATTACATCTCGATGTATTTTTGTCCAAAGGTTTACCTTCATCCATGTGTTATGATTTCGTGAGGGTGTGCTATAAACATTTCTACTTGCATTCATTATATTTGCTAATCTTTTTGAATGAGGTTTATGGAAAGTTCATGTTACCATAAGCATTGTAGTTTGAAGATTTAATTTGAGTAGATTCATTTCAGCTATTTCGACTTATTGGGTGCATACATGTACACATTTTGTTTTTTTAATATATTTTGAGGAAGTATGTTGGAAATGGTTTGGATTGAAGGAAATGTTAGTGATTTCATTTACAATTTTATGTATTTTGTTTGAGTTTGACGAAGTTGTATGTGGTAAAAGTTCATTGATGAAATGTCTTTTGGAACGCGTTACATTGTATTTTGCTGATGCAGATAATGACATGGATGGTCATTTGATTTCGTTTGATTTGACATGTGGGTTTGCTGTATGTTGACAATCCATGTATGGAAAACTTCTCTGCTTTCGACACTATGACCTTGATGGTTGTCGTTTGGTTAAGTTCTCACGTATGCATCTTGTGCCAAAAATTTATGAGAAAAGGCACACAATGCTTTATTCCTTTCCAACGGGACCAGGCAATTGTTTCGACACTGCAATGTGATTGGATGCGGTCAGATGCGAAGATCCTTTGGAGATACCTCGTACAAAAAGTATTTTCCGTGGATGCTCAAGTGATATTGCTGTGATGCAAAAGCGTGATTGTCGTAATAATTTGAAACATCTCATGTCCAATTGTTCACGTTCGTCACTCACTGGCTGTTTTGCGCCGTCGATCAAGCAGACAACTTAGAAAACCGATCGCATTGCAAAACAATTTCCGTTCACTTTTAATATGTTGTAGGATCTGGTAGCCTTGAAAACGGTTCTCACAAGTTCGCGTGTTCATTCTTTCTTTCTCAAGGCTAGTTATCATCCAACGTTGAAAATCGACGGAGGCATTAGTACTAATCGTCAATCGACGGAAACGTTTTTCTTTCGACACAAGTATTTCATTCCGAAAGTCCGAAAGCAATATCCGCCACGAGCAGCGGATGATTTCCACCATTTGCCTTTGGTTACGGTTTGTGAAATTGTGAAGCCACGATGAAAAACACTTCTCCTCGGGCACTGCAGGCAGAAAGGCTTTCCCCGCGAGGTTTGTGGCCGTTTTTTGCTCCCTCCTTTCTCAATGCAAAACTGCACCGGAGATTTGTATCTTTTTATTGCATATTATGGAGAGTGTTCAAACGTTATGAAGTGAATGATAAAGCGATAAAATTGTAGAGAACGAGAACGAAAATATATGGGGGGGCGGGTGGGGGTTGGGGGGTTTTCACCTTACAAAATACAGACGACCGAGCACTACGAAAATGAGACATGGCCGTTGTTTGCAATTTGGGCAAACAACGGCCACGCTAAAAGCCGTACTGAAACAAGCAAAACATGTGGGTTGGCTAACGTCAAGACGGGGTACACCTTGACGGCATGGAATACCTCGGGCATCGGGGTATTCTGTATCGTAACGATGAACCTCGTCGGTGAGAATTGGACTTATCGCGACCCGGAAAGGACATTCGGGTCTTCTGGTTTAAAAGAAATGTTTTGATGTGGCAAGGAAGCCTTTCTGCGAGGTGAGTTTAAGCTTTTCTCCATTCCGAATCTAGGGAAGTTTTCTCGTTATTCCGAGGTATGCTTCTAATACTTCTGCGCCAAGGTGGAAACTATGAATTGATTTCAGAAGTGATTCGAGAGAAGCCCTCAGCTGTTTTCTTACGAAGCGTCGAGCTTTATCCAATGTTCTCGTACCGATGAAACGAACCATCGATTCACAGCTTACTTCGCCGCAACAAGCTTGGAGATTCGACAGAAGGTTTTGCGTCTGAAACCGTCCTCGCACTTGCGACAAGGCAGAACTTTGCAAGAAGGAAGAGAGCCCGATGGGAGGGATATTCTGCCTGAACATCCTAAGAACCGCCAAAGAACCAAATGCAACAAGGAAGGCGAATCTACCTCGAATCGCAGGCCCGCGGTCGTTCATTGACGAGAAACAAATTTCTGTCATTACAAAATTGAAATTGATCGCAACATAAGAAAAAAGTTGTGAAAATGTTCCCAGACTCCCGTCCCCTCATACACGTAACTCGTGTTCTGGTGCACGTTGGCGCGAAGGGGTGGTGAACCCTTGGTTGCTCCTGCGGTAGGCTATCCGCGGTTAGTGATCGGCGATGAATGTGAGCGCGACAAAGGGCCTCTCTTAATAAACTATGTGTCTTGTTTCTTGGAAGTCTCTACAACATGAGCTTGCAAGCAAACGTCCTCGGATTGGCCAGAAATCGCCGAACGTTGTGGTCCTCATCGCCAACACTATCTGCCTGTCAGTTCCGCGCCTTCCAGCAATGCCACAATTTTCAGCCAATTGGAAAACAGGTGTTTAGCAAAAGCATTGTAATACTTGCAAAATCCAGGTTTTGCATGCGCCATGTTACTTATGTACGTAGTCCCAGTTAGTTTCTACAACTAAGGGTCTTCATGAATGTTCAAATTCGTACATTGATATAGGACCAAACCAACTATCATCATCACGATCAAAGATATGAACTAATTATAAAATTGGAATATAATCCATCACATTAAAAGTCCCTCATATCAAAGGACGATTCAAGGTTTTTTCTTGTTGTGAAAAACAACAGATAGGAAAAATCTCACCAATTTGAAAAATACGGTGTTAATGGCTAAAAAATGTAGGATTTCCTTCACCTTATAAATTCCTTATTCCAAAAAGTGTAGCTAATTCAAAATAAACCCAAAAACATTCTTTAAAGAATACCTTTCCTATCAAATTGTGTAAAGGGGTAATTTTAATTGTACAATACTACCTTGCATTGGAAATTTAATGTACAACATGTACTTTTACAATATTTTTTATCTTCATCTCTTTTTTGTTACAAGAATAAAAAACCATCATGAAAAACCCCTTTCTCATGATATATAAAACATGGATTTGAGAGACAAAACAAGCCTACAAAAGCATGTTGGTTTATTCCTGTCATTATCTGGAACAAATCAGAAATTTTATTATAGAACAAATTAATTAATTAATTCATAGATGCACAAAAATTTTAAATAAACAAATCTTCAAATAATTGAAAAGAATGATTTATATCATAATTATTTCGATTCTAGTGATGCATTTTTAAATGATAACATCTAACCTTACCATAAAACGAAGGCAAAGACAATTGTTCCTGACAGAAATTCAATGTTCTCATTGTTCATTATGAATACTAAAATATTTTGAACTGAGTTGATGTCTCATAAATAAATCATGAATTATTTTGAGTCAATTGATAGTTTAACTTTTCATGTGAATAAGGTGAAGTATCATATATGTTACAAATATCATAATTGTTTATATTTTAAACTTTAATGGAATAAAACATAATTTCTTAATTCATCCACTCATGTACATCATACGTCGTTACAATCATTGTAAAATGAGAATAATTGGTGAAAACATTCTAACAACTAAAATCTCTTTGTGCACCATTCCTCACACTCAATTGACATTCAGGATGAATTCCGCAATGTAGTACTGCATGCTAGTTAAAGATTATCAGAAAACAATAATTCTAGAAACCATTTCTATTTAATCAAGAAAACAATCAAAATAATTTTCATTCTTTAGTCACAAGAAGCCACACTAGGGTAAGTACCAGGTTGAAGGAGGGGAATATCTTGTAAAATAATGTGAAGGTTCCAAGCAATTTATGAGTCTAAGAATGATAACTATATAGGAGCCCCCAAAGTAGTTCATTACAAAGAGTATTGATCATCAAGATGGAAGATGGAAAAATAAGGTGTAAGATAAGGATTCAATTAATTTTGTACAAGTATGTGTCTAGGACTCCATTTTTATAAGATGAGATGGACTAAAATATTTGAGGGAAGAAAACGTCATTGTTGATGAAGCAATCATTTTATACTGATAACATCAGAAGAAGACGAAGCCATGCATTCAGGATTTTACGAATCCTGAAACACTTTTCTAAAGTACACATTTTAGTTTTTGGATGGGATGCATAATGACTATGAGGAAATGTCTAGATGACCTTTGGGATTATTCAATGAAACATTAGTCAGAAACATAGACCTTTGAATAAGTCACATATCTCCAAAACGTAATCAAAATTGAATTTTATCATATTTTTTATTTTTTGAGTTAATTTAAATGACGTATGTAATCATGTTGTTGTAATCAATGTTTTGTTCAACAAAACATTGAACAATATTTCGCCATATGTTCTATGATGCTTTGACACGTAAGAATCCACACTATAAAAACGTTATTATATAATATGCTTCATTCATTTTTCGAAACGTAATCACATTGAAAAATTCATACAAACAATAAAATTTTCACAGAATGTTTTTCCTTGATTGTTGTTGTAAATGGACACAATATTACTTAATGTACAAGTTACTATAGCAATTTTCTTAAAAACATGGAAATAAGAAACATGAAATGAGGGATATACTTCCATCTTGCATTGTAAAAATTTAATTTTGAGGTCTTTAAGTTCCTTTTGTGGTTGTTGAATAAGCAATGCAAATAAAGATAAGTGAATGCTTATGAACACGTTTTTTGTGTTAAAGAGGTATTCTTTGAAGTGGGCTCTATACACACTCATCTATGGTGTATCCATTTATGGTGTATGATTTCTCTTCTGAAAAACATGGTGAGATCCCTTGAATAATTCATTGTGTTGTACATTCAAAAGGTAAAGTCAACATGTATGTGATGGTGGTAGTGTATGAGGATCTTGTCCTCATTTTGCACTCATGCATACACTGATCATAAACTTTGAACGTTTTTTGTGTTTCATGGAAGATGCGACCCTTTCTCATGTGTCAGAGTCAAAATTTTGGGGCTAGTGCATGAGGATTGTGCACTTTGTTTTCATCCAAGTTGAATTGGAGTGTGTAGTTGTTTCAGAAAAAATCCCTAGTCGTATGCAAGGGAACGATGCATGCGTTTAGTGATTGAAGGAAATATGCTTATTCACATTAAAATGTACGTATCACACACCTTAAATGTGACTTCATCTTTCATGGATCATTGAGAAAATATGGGAAGTTTCATGTGTGGGGCTACTTTATTAGTAAATCATACGCTTTTTGCACATGAAAAGGAACTAATCACATGCCAAGCATGAATTGGTCTCATGTGAATCCTTGAATCCCATCCTTTTCTACTGTCAACCTTATAGGGATAGTGTATGACAGCTACTTGCGTGTCTCCATACATAAACGATAGTGATCATGCGAGGAGGTCCTTGTGTGGAAGAAGTGTATGATTGTGCTCGTTCATTTTTAAGAAATTCATGTATCACTAACGTTTTACCTTGTTTTTGCTTACCTGAATAAATTTTCCCTTTTCACCAAGTTAGGGTATCATGTATGGGGCTAGTACATGTAAAATCACCAAGGATTTAGTAGTTCTAAACCTTTAATATCCTAGTCATCAATGAAAGATTATTTTACTTATCATGTATTGATGCTAACTTACATACACACATAAAGCCTCTCACAAAAGTGTAGTCAAAGCACATGAAAAACAATCTTGAATTATAGATAGCCTACACTAAGAGGCATTGAGCAGTAAAGGAGAAATGAAAATTTACGTCAGAAATGTCTTAGTCAAAGGCAACTTTTGAGGTTACAATCTATCAGCTTCATGCATAGGGTGCATATGGGGAACTAGAAAAGAGCATGTGAATTGTTAAGCATAATCTAAAATGGTAGAAGAATTCTCTCAAGGTACGTACGCTTATAAAGAGAGTGCATAGCATATAAGAAGACACATAAAGTGCATTTCACAAGTGATGATATACGATATTGGTCTTTTGGGTGGTAGAATGATGTATTTGTTTTAGCAATCTTCAATTTGGTGATGTTGGTTTTCGTGTTGTCTTATTTTCTACTTCTTTATGAGATGACTTATTTTATAATTTCAAGTAATGACCCTTTTATTTGTGTCTTCTTGCCACATCCAATACATAATTAATGTCACGCAAGTGAAGAAGTAAAATGCTATGTAGTGTGCACAAAAACAAAATGGAGGATTTTTTTGCAATAAATGCAAATAGAAAAAATTCAAATTCATCCTATGAATAATATTCTAAGAATTAGTGATCTAGGAGGAAAGGCTTACTACAAAATCAATGTTTAGGGGAGTGGTGAATATGTAAAACATAAAGCTTCTTAGGATGAATTTGTACAAGTGGCGGTCAACCTTGTCTCTAAAATTCACTTTAGTGCTTTGATATTTACTAGAAGTTCAATGCAATCCAAAACATTTTGCAAAAAGTGTAGTAAAAAATCTCCCTTATAGTTGTTAACTACCTTGATATTTATTTAGCTTCATGTTCATATTAATTCATTTGCTCATCTCTCCCAAGTCGTTCATTTTCTATCCCTTAACTCAATTTTTTTTTATCTTAGTGATCTGTGTGATGGATGGAGAGAAGATAAAGAAATCAAAAACAACCAAAACAATAAATTCAAGGGATCTTCCTTTTTCTAAAAAAAGGGGACTTTGCACTGCTCATTTTGAAGTTTATCTCCACTTTTTGTGCATGGAATAAAGAATTTCAAAATCATAGAAATCATATGATGCCATGCCATTCTTTCTTGAGATGATTAATGCTCCCATTACCATTTTGTAATGTCAAATCATATGCTTTTACACATCATGATCAAGGCCATTGGCTTCACATGCTTAAGTAAGGTATGCGAGGGAAGATAGATTGACGTGAAACATGTGCTAGTGCAAGAATTTTACAATCTTGTCGTTGATAACCGCAAAGGTGGAGGTTATTAACGTAGTATATATAAAAACAAATGAAGTTTCAAGACGTTGCAATTCATTTAAGAAGTACACTGTCCAAAAAATGATTTCACGTCCTTAAACATTCCCATACCATCTTGACATTTGGTGCTTAGGTTATTCCCTTATGTAAGAGGAACCCACCCTTGGAATCAAATATGAACCTGAAGACAAAATGAATCCAGGGTTGTGATACATTCCAAACATGAATAATACACTCTATACATTGTTGGCCTTGAATACACACTTTTCCATCCAAAAAACTAGAATCAATTCTGCTGAAACCCTTTATATGGTTGAATTAGCATTGGTACATACGTTACATAAAATAATGTCCTACCTAACGAAATTTTATGTGCTGCAACCATGTTAATATTACAATGTAGCCCTTATATGCATCGTTTGTTCTTAATGGAGTGTGTTCCACATGAGATATCGTGTTGAGCTTTGTGAAAAAAGTGAAAAATTGTGTTGGAATGGTCCCTAACAAGTGATGGTATGCCAATAAATTGATGAAAAAGGCTATGAATAGTGTCCCTCGCATTGATCAGTATCCCAATATTACTCCCAATTTTGTTCTCAAAATCATGACATATCAACATCTTGTTTTCTTGCTCTATTCTTGTGTTATTGTCCACTCTTTAAATTTTCAAATGTCAATCGTGTCTTCAAAATATGTTGCTTGATTACAATCTTGACGTGAAAAAGAAAAAAAATGGGCCACATGGTCTTCTTCTGACTTCTGACAAACAATTACAACACCTTGCATGGTTTCTTAAGTTTATGTTGATGTTTACAACATCGATGAACTTACTTTACTTCCCTAGAGTGGAGAAAGTCTAAGAAAGGTTTTTTGCTTAGCTTTGGTGTGCTTTATACATTTTTTAAACAATTCTTCAAACACATTTTTGGCCCAATTGCGACCTGTACATGTTTTTGTTTCTATGCACTTGTTCGCATAAATTACCATACAATTTGGTCTTTTACTTTTAAAAGCATCATTTATTACTTGCCATCCCCAAGTTGTAAGCATAGGAACCTGAATCATCAGTAATTAAACCGTAATGATAGTAATTTAAACAACCAAAGGAATTGGATACAATGTTAATCTGAATACGAAGCTCAAGTCTTAATTATGAAGAGAAATTCATCCATTCTTACTTTTTAATGAGTAAGTCACGATACAGAAGAAAACTAGTATTTTTGGGATTCAACGATTGTCAAGAGTATCTTGTATTGTGCAGAAAAATGCATATTTATAGGAACAAAAGTCAAATTTGGATCAAATTCCATGGAATGGATTAACCATGAAGACTAACATAACATAGACATGCGTATTTGATGTGATGGTAGGGGTCATCTATGGGAAACTTTATGGTTGTCCCATAATCAGACAAAGGTAAAAGTTACACCATAAAGATATAGCGTATTTGAATTGAGTTGGTCTCTGGTGTTAGAAGAACCTTTTGTATACAAATGATGTGCCACAACGGAATAGACAAGAGGAAAGTAAGCAAAAGCAATGAAAAATAAGATTAAAAAGTTTCTATTTAATCAAAGAGATGTAAACCGTTCTCTCTTTTGAAGCTTGTAGAATGTGGGAAACGGGTATACGTGTAACCCGTAATAGGAGAAAAGATTAGAATACATTAGAGTATGTCAACCACCTTACTGTGGAGTATGTTTTTTGTTGCATCAATGTTTGGTTGAAACGTAGCTTGAAAGTGAGGTTCCAAGGCATGACGTGGGATACGAATGCAAATGTAACTCATCTTCTTTATTTTCTCTTCCACTTCCGCCATAAGGCCCTTCAACTTCTTGACTATACGAGTTTTCAATGAATAATTGACTCATGATGTCCTCGTATGAATTTTGTCTCTTTGAATGTCCCACTAATGTCTAATTTTCTCAAGGCCCCCATGCTCTGCCCTCTCCAATAGATTCAAAACAATATTATCACTATCTTCCTCATTTATCCTTTCACGTAACCAAAATTTGTTTTAATGAGAGGATGTTTAATTTAAAAAACCTATTAAAAAATGACCACACATTTTCCTTTATGTCTGTTGATGTGCTCATTGGGTATTACTTCTTTGCCATCATGATAAAAAATTTCCATAGAGGTCAGCCCTTTTAGCCCTTGGCCTTTATTTCCATCCCAAATGTTGCTTGCTGATCCTTGTTCAGCGCACGAGTGTCTCCTTGACCTTTGTGCCGTGAACAAGACATAAGGTTCCCTTCGTTTTTACAAACCTCAACTCTCATTCTCATTTCTACCTCTACGTGCACCCCCCAATGGTGATATTCTAATTTCAACACAACTTCATACATTGTTTTCATGTTATGGGTGAAATTCATCTTCTAGCTCTTTACGCGTTGTTACCTTGTGTCAGACATCCTTGCACTTGCCACAATTCGAGATGTTTGCATCATTTGAGGAAATTCCAAACTCGCACTTGATTCTTTGTGGTCTCACTGAACTAGAAAAAGGAGAATGCAAGCATGTGCACTTTACAAAAGTGAGATCAATTAGTGTGCATTGTTGTAACTCCCAATGATGTCTTTTAACTTTCTCTGTATTAGAACTCCTTGTCTTCAAACACCAATTGGTCCCTTTGCGATTAAAAATCTTTATTTTTTTTCAATTGCAATCTTTAGTTCTAATATGAATTGTAACCTATTCTCCTCCATTGGGTGGTATTACTTTTGCTATCACATTGCAAGTCTTTTCAACCATAAACCTCCTGGCATGTATTTCCCTCTATTTAGCCTTTGATGTTACATGTGTCACTCACCCAATGGAGTATTGTGCTTCCTCAAGCCTCCTTACATCAATCTTCATAATGTTTTGGTCATAGAAGGACATGGAGATTTGCATCAATGGAGGTTTGCATCAACCAACACACAATCTTTGTTTTATCGACAAGACAATATTCTGCATGGAGTGGCCTAAATAGGTATTGTGGAGGATAGTTTTGACTGCTTCTTTTGGGAAATTAGTCTTGAGAAATGCTCTTCTAGATTTAAGAACGAGTTAATTTGTGCAGCCTTTTACATTTTTATGAGAACATCGATCAAAGTGGCTAGCAAGTTTCACAAATCGCTTCTTTTTTTTCTGTTTTTTTACTTCATCAATGTTTTTAGAAGACAATAACAGCTTTATGTTTTGCGATTTCCCTTTGAAGAAGGGATGATGCTATAGTGACAGTCGCATATGATGATCATGTCATCCGAGAGCATTCTCTACAATGCATATGTTTTCACCACTTATCAATGCAATGGCATGTGGAAAGATGATACATCAGTATGTATTGCAATAAGTGTTAATTGTAGCCATCCTTGCTTTGTAAGATTACCATGACTGGTATTGACTGATAGACAATGCTGAATAGCTTATTGTGTACTTTTTACTGACTCTAACAAGTACTCAAACATAGAAGGGCAATTCATCTTATGATTTTCATGATTTCTCTAAGGGTTTTCATCTTGTAAATTATTTGTGAATGAAGGTAATTGCATGAAATAGTTGAAACGTTTGCTTGCCTCTTATGTGTTGATTTTATCCCTTGTAAAGATTGTTTAGAATGGAGAGGAGTATCTAAACATGGTTTCAAGGAATGTAATGTGCTGTTTTAAGAGAAGAGTCTAGTCAGCTTGGACATCTCCTCTTATGTGCATTGCAAAACATAAAAGTGGCCCTTTTAGATTTCGGTTTAAGTTCATGGGTTTATTATTTGAACAAGCGAAAATTGAAGTAGTTGCTACCGTAGTGCACAAAGGCTCCATCAACATCCTTTCTTATGTGCTACATAGTGATCACCCCATCCACATGTTTTTGAGTTTGGACAGAGGGGTTAAAAATGTTCTTACTAAAATTAGGGTTGTGATGCATATGTTAAGTAGTATAGCTCAACGCCCTTTCACAAGAGGAAAGCATGCACATACATTGTTATTTATTTCTCCCCCTCTCACCTTCCTCATCCCCTTCCTTAAAAACAACAAGTACCTTTTATATAGTTTAGTTAGTCACCTTCCCTCCGCAAGGACATCTTGCATATGTAATATAGTCTTAACTGAAACACGAGGAAGGCATGCACATCATTTTTAGTCGTATTAGCCAACCCCCTCCTTAATGAAAAGCATGCATATGTAATATGGCATGATTCAGGCCCCTTTCTTCATACGCACATGGTTTCTTGCTAATTTTTATAAACAAAAAGAGGTGTTTTGTGCATGAATTAGTAAATTTCTAAGGTTTTAAGAATTCGTAGTTTTTTTCTAAATGTCATGCACACCACATGGCATACATTGAACTTTCACTTGCCCACCATCAATCTCATGCTCTACCCACTAAACAAAAGAACATATCACTGGCAATGATTCCTTTGTTTGTCTATCTCCCTCATTTTCAAAAGAATAAGTGAATGGAACCATCCTTATAGCTCATGTATATACTCTTCGTCATTTCATTGTGATCACAAAGCCACCACATGTTCGGATCTTTACCATTCCCAAATACATATGTGACTTCTCTTGACACGAATTAATCATCATCATTGTTATATCTACAGTGTAGCACGAACACCAAATCATGAGAAACATGTAAACTATGAGTTGAGGATCCATTTTCATATAAGTGGCATCATCGGCTGCATGTAAACAACAACTATAGGTTGTGTTGCATGTATATATTTTTTCTTTGTTTTCTAAACTTATATCTTTATGATTCATACATGATAACATTCTTGATTGTTTAGGACAAGGAAGTTTAGGAGAAAGATTGGGACGAGGAGGTGCAAGGAGATTAGGAGGAGAAGGAGGAGGAAGAGGAGGATATACTAAGGTGGAGATAAAGAAAGAACTGGAGAGGAGAACATTGGAATGAGGAGAAGGATAAGGTAAGAATAAGGAGTTGGAGAAGGAGAAGGGAGAGAAGGAGGAGCTGTAGGAGGAGGAAGAAGAGGAAGAATAAAAATATAAGGAGGGAGAAGAGGAGGTGAGGAATAGAAGAAAGAGGGGGAAGAAGATGAGAATACGGACGAGGAGAAGGAGAAGAATGTAGAAGAGGTGAAAACTAAGAAGAGAAGGAGGCATAGGAGGAGTTGTGGGATGAGGAATTATAGGAGGAGGAGAAGGATGAGGAGGAGGAGGAAGGCGTGAAGACGGTGAAGATGGAGGAGGAAGAGGAGGAGCACAAGGATGAGTAGGAGGATAAGTAGAAGGATGCGGAGGGCCAAAGAGGAGGAAGCACCAAGGGACAAGGAAGAGTAGGATGATGAGGGGTCGAAGTGGGTTAAGAGAAGGTGAATGGGGAGGGTGAGGAGGATGTGGAATAAGAAGTGGAGGAGGAGAAGCTAGGTCACAAAAGATCTTGTGGAGAATGCTAAGAAGGAATAGAAGGTGGTTGCGCTAAATCAAAAGGAGGAGGACGTAGAGGAGTAAGAGAAAAACGAGTGGGAGAAATAACCATAGCATAAGGGAATGGATTGGTAGAAAGGTGAAGAAGGTGTCTTACTAGAGCGGCATATGAGGCAACACAAACTAAGGTGCACAAAAACACACACACACACACACACACACACACAAAAACACACACACACACACACACACACACACACACACACACACACACA
>SZWC01039431.1:0-10561 GCA_023375785.1 Penium margaritaceum
TTGCGGCCAAAACAGTGGTTTTGAGCCGGTTTTAGGACAAACTGACACTGCCGCGTGCGTCACCCGCCGTGTGCCGCGGCAGGTATTTATGCTGTGTGCTTGTCAGTTGTCATCTCTCTCTGCATTTGTATTCAGTTTCAGTTTCCTGACACTCTGTTCGTGTCCCAACCCAGACCCTTGCAGTTTTTGTCTCTAACTTGTGACTGTTGTCACACGCTGACCTGGCGCTGACGCCTAGTGTCGCGGCAAGTGGTTAGGAAGGTTCCAGGAAACTTCTCACCACCAGCCGCCGATCGCGGCCTCAGCCCGATCGGCGGCTGAGGGGCCACGAGGGCCTCAAGGGCGAGGCCTCTTGGCCTCTTGCCCTCGGCCCCCCTCGCCCTCCTTGGAAACAAGCAAGCGAGGACGAGGAATAGGGGGAGCAAGGGTGAGGACGAGAGAGCTGGCGCGAAATCACCAGCGTGCCTCGCACGCGACGATTTCGCGCCAAAACGGCAAAACGTAAATCGAAGTTCGTTTGTGACGAACTTCAACGTAACATAAACGAAATAACTCGTGCGAACACACGAGTTCGAGGTAAAAACCCCCGGTTGGGTCCCAAAACCAAGGGTAAGGTAAAAAACGGAAATGGGCTTCCAGAGACTCGAAACATTCGAGTCTCCCTGGGTCGTTGATGACGATTGCCCCTCAGTCCTGCGAAGGGGGTAAACCCCTGACGCGGACTGAGAACGCCATTCTGCGAACTCCGACGACGACTTCAGAGCAGGAGCTGGAGACTCGACCCGTTACAGTGGTTCTCAGAGCCAGACAACCCCCGCGACCAAGAGTTCGACGGAAACGGCGGCTACGACATAGATAAAACACCGCCGGCAGCTGCAAGCAGTAGCAGAAACATCAGAAGGGACTACGGCATCTACGCTTCACTGTTTGAAGCGCCATGAAGTGCAATAGGAAGCTAGAGAAGAGCTCTTTTTTTTGGGGCTTCTTCTCCACAGTCTCTCCTCACCTCCAGAGGACCTAAGGGATTTTCATGGGACGGGGTGGGGAGTGCCCACCCCCAAACGACCAAGTTTTTCCCCTCTTTTCAAGGTTCCCTCCTTCCCTCCTTCAACCAAAAACTGGGACAACGCTTCTTCCCAAGGCCAGGGACTCACAGTTTGAGGAAGCCCTAAAAAGAGGGAGGCCGACACCTTGAGGACTCTTGGCGGCTTCCCCAACGCCGCCGGCTCAAGGAGGACGCTGCCAAGGGGTGCGAGATGCGCAAAGAAGACTCAAGAGGAGGCCAAGGAAGACAAGAAGACAGAAAGAAGACAAGAAGTTAGAAAAAGGATTGGAGGAGTTGCTAGGAATTATGTAATTCCTCTCTCATTCTCTGCCCTAGCTTTGTGAGCGGTACTCACACTTCTTGTCAATTCCTTGTATTGTAACTTTCTGTTATTCCTAGAATCTAGTCGCTACCAATTGCCGTGAATCACGGCTTAGGAAGACTCGTTTCAAAACCCACGACCTTGTGCCGACGTGGCGGCCTATGAAAACAGAAAACAAATTTATAACTGCCTCACCGATCATGAGAGCAACATCTTAGGAGGCGATTCCTCCTCGTTGTGGAGTGATCCTCACAATGACCTTCACGTGCTAGTTGCACGGGCGACGAGATGGCAAGTGGTGGACCGTCCAAGACCAACAAGGGCAAGGTGGTGAAGGTCTCACCACGAGCTCTCGGCAGAATCCAAATTTTGGGAGCCGCCGCCGCGAGTACAGTTGCCAACCCAAAGGCAACCATACCGCCGAAGGCAACCGACATCAACCTCTGTGACACCGAGAAGCGTGCAGAGGCCAAAAAAGTGCTCGACGAGCACGTCAGCGTGCACGTAGGCGACCCCCACGCGATAGACAACAGGATGGAGTAGGATCTCCCGGAGGAGGACCCCGACAAAGAACACGACGCCGACAATGGCAAAGACGACGAGGATCGCGACCATCGCCATCGTCGTGCGGCGAACTCGAGCCGATTGCTCGAGAAGGGCAAGGCGCCCTCCGCATCGCATGAAGCTCCCGACGGCAGCGAGACTGCCGAGAGCAGCAGGGGCGCTGAAAGCAGCTACACGGGGAGTTCCCGCGAGAACAAGCCGAACGACGTCGCCACGAAGGCAATTCGCGATGACCGTCGTAGGCTCGCGGAGTTTGCTACTGAGGCGGCAGGCCGACTCAAGATCACCACCGACGGTGGAGATACGGCACCACTCAGAGGAATGGGGACGGACCCCTCTTCCTATGATGTGGCTGCAATGGGGCAAGGCAGCGCCCACTCGAGCGTCGTCGCCGACGACAGTCTCCTCCGAAAGGTGGGACTCCTTGGCGGCGTGTACGCAAACTGTACCCTCCTGCAGTGGGTAAGGGTGCACGGACAACGCGAGGCCCTGGAGGCTATCACTAATGCTCTGACGACATGAGAGCTCAACTTCGCGTTCGCCAACTTGCTGGCCCACGTTGGGCAGAGCATCATGGACCTCGACCATGATCGCCAGCTGCGGCGCCTGGCCGCCCATGAGGCAAGCCGTAGATGCAATGACCTCGACAAGGCGTTACATAGCGTGACCCAGGTGCTGATGCAACAGCAAGCATAGCGTGCCGTAGCTGCGCATGCCACTGCCGGTGGCAGCGACGACTTGCCTCCCTCGACGACTTTGGGGTCGGTCATGAACACGTCCTTCCTCCATAGTGTGGAGATCTTTCGAAAGGTCTTGAAGCTGACCGTCTGGTTGAATCACATGGAGCACGTTCTACGTGTCCACAAGGCTCCATTCAGCCAGTGGGGCGACCTTGCCACGACGCGGCTTGAAGACAAACTTTTCAAGTATGTGGTCAAGGAGTGGACTCCGTAGCAGTCGCACCTCGAGTGGCAGCCCATGCCGTGGGAGGCCTTCTGCGTGATCATGCGCAAGAAGTGCACCCAACGTGAGGAGGCGCATCGCGCCTTCCACAAGATGAAGGACTTCAGGCAGCAGGGCAGCTCGCTCGAATCCTACTTGAGCGAGTTCAGCGCACTCGTGGAGGAAGCCGAAAGCTTCACTGAGGGCGATGGGACTCAGACCTTCAAGTACCCAGAGTGCATGTTGCTGGAGTACTTAAGTGATGGTCTCGCCAGCGAGAAGCTGAAAGACAAGACCACCACGACACCCACTGGCCAAGCTTGGACAAGTTGGAGGGCGTTGCGCGACTACATGAGTTAAGTGTCTTTGGCGAACCCGAAGCACTACTCTGATGCACGACCAAACGTGCGTGCACAGCAAGGCCGTGACATGCGCATGGACGGTACAGTTTCTGGTGGGTCAGCTGGACAGCAAGGCGGGGTCAAGGGCAAGTAGCCCGCAAACCCTCCAGCTAAGAAGAATGGTGGACACAAGGGACCGAACAACAAGCGCAGCCACGAGAATGACAAGCTGCAGGCGGCGTGTGAGCATCGCAACGCAGCCTTCCGCAAAGGGCTCTGCCACAACTGCATGCAGCTGGGCCACTTTAGGGCATAGTGCCATGAGGCTGCTGGTGGCGGACAAGAGGCCGCGGAGTTAGCTGCAGCAGCAGCACCTCGTGGGGATGGTGGGACAGGAGGCCGCAGACAGGGCTGTGGACAGGGTCGCGGTCGCGGCAATGGGCCTGGCCTTGGTAACGGACAACGCTGTGGGGCGGGTTTTCCCCACCCCTGAGTGACGTTAGTGGGGACCACTCAGGGGTAAAACTGGATCGTGAGTGTGGGTTCATGTTTTCAGATGAGGATGTTAAGCAATTGGAGTCTTTGACGAGTTCAAATTTCTTTGTTGTTTTCTCTCCTCTTGTTGAACCGCATTCTACACTTGCTGACCGACAATACCCACTAAACCTTGCATCTCTGGATGAGTTGCATGATCCTACATGCTTAGTGGTGGTGACACCAACCACTGTGCAAGAGCTGGGTGAAACAGTGATAGAAGCAAATGCCCTCAAAGCAATGAGTTCAACCACGTTCGCGGTCCCTTCAGTCGATGATTTCGACACAGTAAACTTTAAAGACTGGAAGGTGCTAGCCGAATTCACACGTGCCCACAAGATGTGGACTCGAGTGGGTGAATCATGGGAGTTGTGACGTCTGTCGTACAGATTCCGAGTTTATCACAAACTCGGCTTGCCGTCATCGAGCCTGTTCACTCGGAAGAGTAGAGGCAACATGACGATGCAGTTCAAAGGACACCTAGCTGGTGCCCTTGTGAATGTACTTGTTGACACTAGAGGAGACGACTCTTTTGTTAGCCTTGGTTTTTCCCGATAGGCTCGAAATACAAGCCATCGAATGGCGCAGTTGTTGTCGGTGACAACCGTACGGTACCTCTGATCGGTACTTGTAAAGTGAAATTTTGTATTCAAGGGTACAGACAGAGTGTCATGTTGAAGGTACTCAACCTTCTTGACTCGTTTGACGTGGTTCTAGGCGATCCCTGACTCCGTGAGAACAAGGCTCTACTATGCTTTGAATCAAAGCGTTTGATCCTCCAAAAAGGACAGCGCCGCTTTAAGTTGATTCTGAGTACGGATTATCACCGACCCAACACAAAGTCCATGCCAGCTTGTCTGCGATGTAGGTCAAGAGACGTATTCGACAAGGTTGCTGATACTTCTTGGCACAGCTGCAAAAAATGGAGGACGACGTGAAGGAAGACACGCCACAAGAGATCAAATCTCTATTGGTTCTCGGATGTGTTCGAAGACCCACCGGCTGGGCTTCCACCAGAAAGAAACATGATTTACACAATTCCGCTGCAACCGGAGGCGACTCCTTCGTTCAGACCCATGTATTGCCCTAGTCTAGTAGAATGGCGAGAGGTCGAACGCCAAATCAAAGAGTACCTTGCAAAAGGGTGGATCGATCCCAGTAGCTCGCCGTACGGTGCGCCGATCTTTTTTGTGAACAAAAAGGACAGTGGTTTACGCATGTGTGTGGATTACCGGGTATTGAACAAGCTGATGGTGAAAAACGGATTCCCCTTATCACGGATTGAGGACCTTTTTGACCAACTCCAAGGCGCAAAAGTGTTTTCGTTCTTGGATTTGTCTCAAGGGTACCATCAAATCCGCATTACGGAAGATGACGTGCCCAAAACCGCATTTCGAACGCACATGGGACACTATCAGTTCCGAGTGTTATGCTTGGGGCTTACAAATGTCCCGGCAACCTTTCAAGAAGAAATGAACCAAACGTTTGCCAAGCAACTCACACAGTTCATCTTGGTTTACCTGGACGACATCCTGGTTTTCTCCAAATCAATGGAAGAGCACATAGAACATCTGCGTGAAGTCCTCGCAAACCTTCGGGAACCGAAGTTCTATGCAAAAGTCATGAAGTGTAAGTTTGCACAAGATGAGCTCAAATACCTTGGACACATCGTCGGCAAGGCGTTGTGGATTGGCCACACCCCGAAAATGTTGGGCATACTCGGTCTTTCCTTGGCCTTGCAAACTACTTTCGACGGTTTATGCAAGGGTATTCGACCCTGATAGCACCACTAACCAGGCTCACACGAAAAGACGGGCATTGGCAATGGACATCTGATTACAAGAACGTTTTTCTCAAAGTCAAAGAGCTTCTATCCACGGCGTCCGTCCTAGCTCTTCCGGATCCATCGCAGCCGTGGGAGGTACGATGTGATGCGTTCGTAGTAGGACTCGGAGCCGTCCTCATGCAGAACGGTCACCCAGTTGCGTAGGAGAGCCAAAAGCTCATCCCCGTGGGAACGCGGTACACGACTGGGGATCAAGAGCTCCTTACGGTAGTACAGGTCTTCAAGATGTAGCGTTGCTACCTCAAGGGTGCTGAAGGGGGTGTGACGGTCGTGACCGACCATAATCCATTGGTGTTTTTCCAAATGCAACCGAACCTGTCAAGACGACAGGCGCGTTGGAGCGAATACGTGAGCCGATTCTCGTTCACGTGGGAATATCGGCCAGGACGTATCAATGTGGCCAATCAACTAAGCCGACAACATGTGGAAGTTAAAGCAACCACCAAGGTCGGGGGGTGTTTATGGCCATTGCAACAGCAACAGTACAATCACCAGATCCCCTTGCACCTCTGCGGAAACCACCATGAGAGATTATCCATTACAACGGTTTTGCAAACAGGATTTCGATGTGATACTGTGTGGATTCTTGGTTTTAAGAATCTTGAAATCTAGACAAGTACGCCTTGGTGGAGGCCGCAGGAATCTTCTGGCACGGAGAACAAGTTGTTGTGCCAAACTTTGGATACCTTCGAGCAAACATTATCTCCCAGTTCCACGACCCACCGGTCGCAGGTCATGTGGGACCCCGAAAGACTGGACAGGCACTCTCATATCACTATTTGTGGCCAGGATGGAGTGTCGATGTCCGTAAGTATTGCATGACATGCGACCCATGTCTTTGAAATAAGGCTTGTAACAAGAAGCCTGTTGGACGCCTCCAACAGCTTCCCATTCCTGGGACTCCATGGGAGTGCGTCAGTATGGAATTCATTACTGGTCTTCCAGACTCGGCCCGTGGCCACGATGCAATACTAGTGGTTGTGGATCTTTTGACGAAGATGACACACTTCATTCCTAAAAACATTGGCGTGAACGTAGAGGAGACCGCTCGTCTCTTCTTTGTGGGTGTCGTAAAGTACCACGGCTTGCCGTTGCGCATTATCTCCGATCGAGATCGAAAATTTGCTAGTAAGCTCTGGCAAAAGATGCACGAGTACTTCGGTAGTGAGTCACAAGAGCACATGAATTGCACTCTGGAGTAGATGCTCCGCATGTACGTGGACCCTGCCATGCATGATTGGGACGAATTCCTAGCACCGGCAGAGTTTGTGGTGAACAACTCGGTGAACGAGTCCACACATTTCACACCGTTCGTGTTGAACAATGGTCGGCATCCCGTGGTACCCTCTTCATTGGTGAAGAGTGGGAGTATAGAAGGGCAGGTTCCTTCCGCTCAAGCCTTTGCCGAGTGCATCGACTCCTTGTTACAGGATGCGAAGGGTCACCTTCAAGCAACTCGGCAGCGACAAAAGGCATATGCCAACAAAGGTTACCGAGAGGTCTCAGTTGACATCGGTGACAAAGTGTTGTTAACACTAAAAACCTTCAGCTGAAGTCGCCAGGGACAAGAAAACTTCTACCGAAGTGGATTGGGCCGTTTCCCATTGTGGCACGCATCGGGCCAGTGGCATACCGATTGCTACTTCTTCCGGGTATGAAGATACATGACGTGTTCCATGTGAGCCTACTAGCTCCATACACGGCAGACAGAACCGTTCAGCCACCGCCAGCAGTCCTTGCTGCCGACGGCCAATACGAGGTCCTTTGCCTACTCCAGCACTGAGAGCTTACTCTTCGGCCGCGCGTTGTTAGGGAGTACCTCGTTCATTGGGTCGGTTGTGGACCTGAACATATTTCATGGGAGCGCGAATCTCGGTTGCCCACAGGGGTGGTCGACAAGTGCTGGAGCGAGCTTGTAGCTTGCATAGATGGACGCGTGGCAGGAGGTACCACCTGAACGCGGAAAAAGTGAACACTATTCCCACAGGGCAGCATTCATGGACAACGACCATAAGAGGTTGGGGACGCCCAACATAGTTGTCGTGCGGACGCTCCAGCCTAAAGGGGGGAGGCCGCTAGTCGTGCTAACCTACAAGCTGCAGCTTAGGTCCAAGTACCATGCACGTGTTCATGTTTAGCTGGTGATTGAAATCACTAATTTTCTTTCACACTGTTGATGACTCACTAACTTGTTATCCTGCTTGTTGTTCATGAACAGAGATGTACCATCACCACCTAGTGGTTTCAAAGCAGGGAGGCCGAGGCCTCCCCGCAACCTGGGGATCTCACCACTTGCAATCCTGGCAGGAACAGCAGCAGCACACGCTGCTCTTTTCACGCACGTTCCACCAGCAATGGCTTTGCGTGTGTGGACATCTGCGCCCGCGAGCTGGATGCAACAACCACTACCTTCGTTGCAGCATCAGCAGCAGCAGGTCATTTCTCATCTGCAGCTACATTGGCATTCACGCTTTGTTCTGCGGCTTCCACAGCCACCATGGCTGCTGCCATCTTCTTAGCCTTTGGTGGATCTCCACCTCCAAACGTGATGCAACAGCTGGAACCATTGCAGCCACAGCCACAGCCATTACAGTTACGGCCAAGGTTACAAGCACAATCTCAGGTGTCTCTCCACCCGCGCATTAGGCGCAGTAGCTACAGCATCATCGACCATTGCACCATTAGTATTGGCCACCTCCGCTGTCCAAGGTGCCCCTCCACATCTTTCATTGTGCCGCAGCTGCCACCGCTGCAGCCATCTTCCCTGCCCTAGGTGGATCTCCACTCGTGCTGCGACAGTCGCAGCCATCGCAGTCACAGCCGCAGCCATCACAGCGACGGCGACAGCCACACACATAGCCTAAGGTGCCTCTGCACATGCAAATTAGCTACAACAGCTACAACATCGGCAGTCACAACAGCGGCAGCCGCAGCCATGCTCGTAGTCTACGTTGCACCTGCACCCGTAAGTGCACTGCCGCAACAACAGCCACCGCAGCAACAGCAGCAGTAGCAGTAGCCACGCTAGAAGCCACTATGTGTCCGAACCTGCGCATGCACTATCACACCCATTGCCACCGTGTTGGGTACAAAAGCCGCCCTATGGTTTGGTGTGTTCCTATGTCTTCCAAAATTGCAACCGTAGTGACTATCAGAGCAGCAGGATTTGTCCAATAATATGAGAAGCAGGGGCCTGGTGGAGCAGCTAGAAGTCCAACATCCTGGCCTCTCTGCTAGAAACCAAGCCCATCCCTACATTGGCTACGGTCCGACGTGAACGCTATCGGATGAAGGAGGACGTAGCATATGACAAGGCAGAAGTGGAGCGTGAGCAGTGGTCGGCCGCAACAGCTTCAGCTACAATCCTGGCCAGGATTACGATCCAACCAAGGACTCTGAGTGGGAGGACGCCGCAGAGTAAACTCGACTCATTGCCAGTCAGCCTATGACAAATCGCATACGCCACAGAACGCGCCAGCCACGGGACCTCCACGCAATCAACGTCATTGTCAAACACCTGCAAGTTCACCCATTGCCAATAGAAAGCACGGAGCCTTCAGCGGTGCATCTCGGCCAACGATTGTAGCAGTGTAGAGGCCTTTCTCGCATTGCATTCTTGCCTCTACAACCTTACCTGAGCCTAGTTCTACTTTTGCTTCTTCGACATTCTATGTCTTTGAGGCGACGCTAGTCTCCATCGATGTTGTTGCCTCCACTTTCGCTACAACCGCTCATGCCGCACGCACGCCTCTTAGTACTGCTTCTGGCAGAGCCACTGAGACCTACACCACTAAAACGGTTTATCATGGTCCTCTTGCTATAGTTGCCAGCAACGTAGCCACCCAAGTTACTGCTACAGCAGACACATTGGCATCAAGAACAATAGCAGCAACCACTGTTTTATCCATTGCGGTAATCTCCATCCACACGTCCACAACACAGGTTGCATCTTCTCCATCGGCATCTACAACTAGCCATCATATGCTCGTCCTATTCTCTACAAGAGCAGCAGTTTCCACCCTATCAGTTGCTCCTCGTACTGATGCTACATGCCTGCTTTTGTCTTTAGCCTCCACTTTGGCCGCCATTGTAGCATCCACTACTGCAGCTCTTCCTCCTCTTTTCTCTGCCCACAGCTAGGCTTGGTGAGCTTGCCCTTGCAGCCTGCACTCCTTTCCATTAGTGCAAGGGCATGTTTGTGCGTCCAAGTCCATTGCCTTGCAACATAGCCTTGAGCTGACACAACCATCCTCACTTTTCTCACGCACACTGGGATGGGTAAATCTCTTCCGATATCTTCTCGGCATAGCATGGCCACTGTCAGCATGCCAAGTGATAGCGAGCAGCATGTTGCATTGCAAGAAGAGATGTAGTGCGAGACCGCTACACTAGAAGAGGCACTTACAGCATAGCGCGTAGCCAAAGAGCGCCTATGTTGCGATTGGGGCGATAAGGTCACTCATGTATCATGGGTTCATCAATGGAAGTGAAAATGGGTGGCGACTACACAAGGCCATGTATGGGCTCAAGCAGTCGCCACGATGTTGGAACTAGGAGACCACCTCCACACTTGAGAAGGGTGGATTCCACAGTTGATAGCATAGTTGATCCCGCATTGTTTCTCAATCTAGCTTCTACCCCTCTTATGGTCATTCTTGTCTATGTTGATGATCTGCTCATTGCATCTCCAAACATTGCAGCCATTCAGTCAGTGCACGACCTCCTACAACCAGCATACAAGATGAAAAACCTTTGTCCAGCCCGAGTCGCCTTGGGCATGGAGCTTGAGCGTGACCTTTCACTTCAGATACTCAACTTTTACAAGGTTGCGTACATCCATAGCCTTGGAAGAACTTTGCATCTTTCCTTGTTGTTCCCACTACTTCCACTACAATCACCCGAGCGGGCCAGAAGTTGCTGAATTCAGTGGACATCTCTGAACTTGGGGAAGGGGTGAATGTTGCCGA
>SZWC01039432.1:0-12896 GCA_023375785.1 Penium margaritaceum
TGTTATTGACCTCTCAAATTTTGAAATCATCAAGAGTACATCAAAAGAGAAGGAGACTTACAACACAAATTAGCACTAACCTATGATTTTATTTAGGAGTCTTCAATTTTCTTCTACATACTCAAGGCGTTATTGGAATAATGAAAGGAAATTAGATGTATTCTACATTACAAGGTAGAAAAAGACTTTACAAATTCTTTATGCGCAATGCACTCTATAGCAAGCAAGGATGAGACAATTTTGATAACAAGTACATAGTGGGGGCTCCTACCTCCTCATTTCAAATTTAAAGCAATCCAAGTAATGCATACGAAAGCAAGAAACAAGTTATACTTCGAAAGAGCCCTTAAACGACAAGGAATGTAACCATCCTTGTTTATGCATTATCAATAGAGGAGTCAAAACACTCTTAAAAAAAGAAGTACAAATTTAAATCTATTAATGATGAAAAATATATCAAAATCCATCATGAAAATCCACGTGGAGTTTTTCTTTATGCACGTGTTGCATGTTTTAACCTTTACAAGAAGAACATATCTCAAAGAGCATTATGATGGTTGGTATATATATATGGGTGGTAAAAACAGTAGTGCAACACAACACATGAATTTGAAAGAAAGCTTCTTTCACGATATCAAGCCATGGATAACACAATATGAATGTATATAAAACTTACTCTTTTGAGGCTATTGAAGACTGGAGGCCATGTAAGCAAAATAGATGAGGTATCGCTTGTACGTTTTACTTGTCTTGGGCATAGTAAAAAACAATGCGGTCTATGGCTCAACTCATAAGAGGAAGATTAAGTTCTTTTTCTCCTCACAAAATGTGAGTTCACCGTGAGCATGATCTTTCAATGGACGAACCTCCTTAAGCTTCAAACAAGAAGAATGTGATATCCCTCAAATAATATTGTTGATAATGAACAGAATTATTAGCAAAGAAAATAAGAAAGACATTCATTCTATATCTCTTTACCAATTCCTCTGTTCATGGGAATTCCGATTCAAAACATAAGAAGAGAAACTTCTTCATTTCAAATAAAATGAGCATACAGAATATCTTGTCATTTTTAGTGTTCAATTATGAAATTTGACCATACACATTGGTAATTGTGTGTTTTTAAGATTCATACAACAAATAATATAGTCAAAAAAAGCGTAAAATATGAAATCAGCCACGTTTAAAGCGGGAATGATTTTGAAAGCTACAAAGACAATATTCAAGTCCTTTCATGCAAAGAATAGCATTTTCATAGTTTGAAACAGATTTCATGGCGGAAATTCCATTTGTGATCTAGAGTAGATCAAGTGAGAAATATTCGCAAGTAACAAGAAAACCTTAAGAAATTCCTCACTAGTTGACGTCCTATAAGAAGTTTCAGCACTCACACAATAAAGTAGGCTTATTCAGCCTACGGGAATCAATAAAAAATGTGCCATGGCGACTCATGGGATCAATTTTGGAGCTTTCATGATAACACTTCTTTGTTTTTAGGAGCTAAAAAGACAAGCAATTTATGCCACTTGAGTTTTATTGAAGTCCTAAGAAGGGAAAAGACCAACTTTATATGCATCTTAAAGTTTTCAAACATATGAGCTTTAGATTGAGATTGTGGATTTCCTTCACTTTGCATCTTTTAAGGAAAATACAAATTCTAGTACAAAATGATGGAGAAATGTTTAGATACCATCAAGATTATTTTTGATCGAACAAGAATGTCAAGAAGATCAAAGCGGTTCTTCACTCTTCATTAATTTACATTTCTATTTGAGTATCTCTTGTTTAACAAACCGTTTACCATGCATCAACTATGGGGGATGATTGAAAGGTTCACGCTCAATATTTGTTTTTGCATTCACTTTCCTCCATAACTTGGCTAAACATAGCATGGGAATTACATTAGTAAATTCAGTCTTCTAAATCATTCTTTAACCACGCGATAAGGAAAATATTCCATAGGAACTTTTCTTCTCTTCTTCTTGGCAATAAATGTAACTCCTTTAGGCCCTATTTTGTACATAATTTCAATGCTTTAATGTAAATCAATATTCAAGTGTACCTCCTCATAAAAAGGTTTATGTTTTTATGAGCAAAAACGTTTTGGCTTGTTCACTTACATCACGATCTCGTAGACCATGGAATACTGTAATAGATCAAAAGTGATTTCTTATAACATCTTGATTAACTTTTAAGCTTTTGCAACATATTGATTTTACTCATATTAATGTTAAGCTTCTACCTTAGGAGTTAGCCTTCATTATTGTTCCATTTCACATGAAAGGGCATACAAAAATATGCTTAAAATTGAAGAGCAAGTCATATGTACCAAACGTACACGAGTACCTAATCTTTCTCAGTGGAAATTCTCATTATTACATAAACATCCCAACGCGCCACGATACCGTGATGTTCACTGGGACGGTTGAGGGCAAACCGGCTAACTACCCTACGCTTAGAGAACCTTCTCAAACCTACCAAAAACTTCGACCACTCTCCTAAACTTATGAAAGGGAATTCAAGACCTTTTAGTCGACTTCTCGACGCACCGAGACAAATCAAGATTTATGAAGATGTACCTTCGTTGATTCTGGAAGATCCTCCAATTCTTGATGGACCTTCTCGAGTGCGACCACTGACAATACAAATCCGTACGCGTCGCTTGATGAACGACCCAACGACCACGACTATGCCTCATTCGTACCTCGACACTTGTATATATATGTTTGATAATTTCAACACTTTTCATTGAAGTACATTTACTGCTTTTTATAAATTACTCAAGTGTGCCAAATTATATATCGTGTTGCACCCCGCAACTTCTACCTGTTCACCATCTACGCTCCATTCGGCATGAAACTTTGTATAGCAGTGCTAGAGAGGCATCTGACTACTTTACCCAACCGGAGGATTACCTCGCACAAGTTGTCAGCGCATCTCGCACGGCAAGACTATGTAGACCTTGCGACAACGACATGAGGCAAGCGAGTGCAACCGACGACCAGCTGGGTGTCCTCGGTGATGATATTGGCAATGGAGGATAAGAACATGCCGATGCAATCAATCCCTGAAGCTACAATGAATTCAAGCATGGTAGGCTATGCGACAGCTGGATCAAGCCCTAGGGCTTCGAGAAACGATCCGCTCATAAACCTAAAGGCAAAAAACCCACTCTCAAGCAAACCCAAGATTCGTTCGGCTCCACTAGAATTGTTCAATTTTAAAAACTCAAAAGGACCAATGGTTTGCATGTTTTGACAAGTTTGGAGGTGTACTTCACTTCTAATAGGGTCAACGCTAGTTAATGGAATATTGACCTCATGGCCACGCTTTGTGTAGTACGACGTTATGTTGGTGGTCCAACCAAAAGACCATCCAATGAAAATAGGAGACCAGCAGAGTACCATCAACAGCTTACAACGCCCGCCTCATATCTCCGACCACAGGTGTTCTACCCTTGGATTTGATCAACACGTATTTGCAAGAAGTCGTAACGCCACCTACTGAATAGGCTCAATTCTCACGCGTAAAGCTCACATCCTTGGGATTTCTGAACAAGACGTCTGACGCACGGTAGAAGATTCAATGTCTCTATCAGTAGTCTAGCGTGATAAAGTACATTTGGCGATTTTACGAGATCATCACTAGAGTAGACATCGCCCTCGACGAAATCAGTTTTCACTACAACAACAGCCTCAAGCAAGATATCCAGCGAGCAATCAATATTTGCAACATCCAAAATGACTTGTCATGGATGATCGACAGTATGATTACAAAGCAATTATCTAGGAATCCTACAGCTAACGACCTTCAAACTAAAGTTATCGTGGAAACAAAAAGAACCAGTGGGCGGACTTTTGACTTCGATGGAAGTGGACGCCGTCGATGAGAGAGATACTCCAACCTGCTACAATGGCGCAAAAGTGCAATCGCTCGCAAGTGTTGAAGCAAGCAAACCGCCAAAAGTGGGGGAATTCACGGAATTAATTCTGTAAACAACAAAGGGTAGGAGTAAAAGGCGCAACACTTGTCCATGAGGAGCGATTTGCACTGAACGATTTGCGTCGAGCGATTTGCGCTGAACGACCTACATCATCGAAGAGGGTTTCTGAAGTCGCAAATTATGACAAGGGGTACGATGATGACCAAGTGGTACTGCTAAAATTTTAGCTTTGAGGATGCAACCGTTGTAGAACGGTACCGCCACTATTAGATGGAGGAGCTTCACACACCTTCATGACCAACGACATGGTTCATAAAATGGGTGTGCACACTGAACCAAGGGTGTCTGAATGAAAAACCTTCAACAAGAGATTAAACATACGGAGAATTCGAGAACCACTACGATGACAAATGGGAGATCTACGGGATGTAACGGTTTGGGGGTCTTGTTGAATGAGTGATAAAAAAAAGCATTCTCGGACGCGATTCTCTGTACCAACACAATTTGCAGGTTCTTTGGAACAGTGGCAATGTCTATGTGGAGATTGCTGGCACAAATGACACCTTTCGCGTGTACGAAGAAAGCTGACAACAGAAGTAGTAGAGGCGAAAGTAGTAGAGGAAGTCATAGAAGTCGAAAAGCATAAACTTGTGCAGCTGATATCGCTGAATGGGTCAAGCACTACATATGACAGGGAGCTTATGCCTGGCTCATACATCTTTAGCCAATGGTACAAGCAGACTTAGAAGCAACTGACTCATCATAGGCATCATCACCCTCATCATTATCCACAAAGTTTGCGGTGATACTTGTAGAGGTCGCACCACTCATGAAAGTGTTTGCAAATGTCTTCCCTAACAAAATCTTGAGAACTTTACTTCCTCAATGAGACATCAACCATTGCATCAAACTCAAGTAGTAGACCTAATGTTTGAGGGACCCATTAGATGAGCGAACACGAGCTGACCGAGTTGAAAAAGCAGCTCGACGAGATGCTTCATCAATGATTCATCCACCCATCCATGTCACCATACGTAGCACCTGTAATATTTGTAAAAATGAAAACTGGTGAAATGTGTCTTTGCGTTGACTAACAGACATTGAAAAACGCTACCATCAAGAATCGCTATTCTCTTCTCCAAGCTGATGACCTTCTTGACCAACTTGGAGGGGCTTGAATTCTCAGTATTATCAACTTACGCAGCGGATATCACTTGTTACGTGCAATAGATAATGACATTGAGAAGATGGTGTTCCGAATTCACTACAGGCACTTTGATTTCATGATCATGCCGCTTGGAGTTACAAATGCCCCGGCGACATTTATGGCGGTGATGAACAACATTTTGCTGCCCATACCTAAATGAGTTTGTCGTAGTTACCTCGACGTCATTGAGGTACACAACTGCACCCCAGAGGAGCACAATGGACATCTTCAAAAAGTTCTTCAAGTGTATCAAAGAGAATTATTTCTCAAGAACTCTTGAAATGCCATTTCGGTCGTTGTTCGATCAAGTTTTTTGGTCACGTCTTCAATGGCGGATAGATCACCATGGATCCGAAAAAAGTGGCAGCAGTTGTTAATTAATCAATGCCAACCATTAGTAGAAAAATCCACGTTTTTCTTCATATTCCAATTACGATTAAGGATTTGTACGAGACTACGCCTGAGTGTCGACACTTCTTTCTGAACTCACTTGAGCGACTCTTTGCACGAGGCTACGACCGTCACGGAGGATATGATAAAGCAAAATTCTGCTTCGATGCATTATAGTTTTGATACACCCACCATTCTTGGTGCGAACTAATGAACTCCCACGGTTGCAAAATTGAGCTTTCGACGGCGTTTCATCCGCAAACCGACGATCAAATCAAGCGGACCATCCGGATGATACAAGGACTTCTCAAAATGCAATGCAAACCTTATGGGACGGATTTTTTTTTTGGCACAAAACTTCCGACTGCCAAAATGGCATGTTATTCGACAATTTCCACTACAATGGGTTAAACTCCGTTGAGTATGGTGTATGGAAAACATCTTACCACACCAACCAGACTACAAAGTCATAGCAACATTCTTGTAGACGATGCTCAACACCGAGACTTCACCACCATCTAGGAGGAAACACGGCAAACACTGATGAAGATACAAGCAGCGATAAAAGCTGACAGGCATCACAGATTTGATTTTCTTACCACTGGCGACAAAGTCTTTCTCAGCTTGACAAGAATCAAACTGGACGGAGATTAATGTTAAAATCTCAAACCCCGATGGTTTGGACTGTTTGAGATGGAGCACATGGAAGCCCGTGTGGTTACTTGACTCAAACTCCTTGCCACTACGTAAGTTCATATGATGTATCGTGTCAATAGACTCAAGCACCACCGAGATCCTAGAGAAAACTTCCCATGCAGAGATTATCTTCCTCTGCCTCCCATTCAAGTGGACAAAGACACATAGTGCATCGTCGAGGACATCCTCGGAGATCGTCGACGAGGTAAGATGACGGAATTCCTTGTCAAGTGGCATAGCTACAATGCTTGGTAAATCAATTCGAAACCCTATGAAAACCTTTAAGACGTCGATCACCTCATCAACGGCTATTATTGCCGGCACCGGGCCACATCTATACACATCCCGGGACGCCGCGGCTAAAAGGGGGAGAAGTATTACGTACCAAACAGACATGAGTCCCTAATCTTTCTTAGTGGGCATTTACATTATTACACAAACATCCTAACGTGTCATGAGACCACAATATTCACTCCGGTGGTCAAGGACAAACCGGTCTAGTGCCCTGCCCTTGATGAACCGTCTCGTACCTACTGACAACTTTGACCACTCTCACAAACCTACGACACAAGTATCAGAACCTTTTGGTTGACTTCTCAAAGCACGGAGACGAAAGTAGATCATTTAACATGCATCACGCATCTCGCATCGATTTTTGCAGACCCCCGACTTCTCGGCGAACCTTCTTGAATGTGACCACTCACGACACAACTCCGCATGCATCGCTCAATGAACAACCCAACAACATCGACTATGCCTCATTTGTAACTCGACTCTCGTCTATTTATGTTTGATCATTTTGACAATTTTCATTGATGTACACTTACTGCTAGTTATGAATTGATCAAGTGTCCCAAATTCAAAATCGCGTTCTACCACAGAATGTCTACCTGTTCACCATCTAGGCTTCTTTTGGCATAGCAAGAAGGGTCAAGTTTTGACTTCACTACATGAAGAAGCACTAAACTTTGGCAAGGGTCGTATGTATGTCTGTCATGGACACTTTAACTCATGTTTTGGTGTCTATCACTTGCCAAGTTCAAGTTTTCATCCATGTACCAAATCGCATCAATCATAATTTTATGAAATTTGCATAAACTTGTAAACAAAAACAAATTACAAACAACTTCAGCTTAAGTTTTGATCATATTTACAAAAAACCTACCACTTTTATCTAAACTAGCACCCTCGTACTTGCCTTTTGTTGGTTTTTTGAGATAGTGAACAAGGGCTAGGACCCTTGCTGGTGGGATCTTTGGGTGATCAACAGTGTAGCTTATACAATAGCAAGGCACGGTTTGGGAACTCTAGACTGAAATTTTGATTGACACAAAGTACAAGTATGTTACATGGATAATCCTAGGCAAGCTAGGCTAGCACAGCTCCTGGCCCACGGAGGGGCAATGCCTTGCTAGGCCTTGTAGGCCGTCGTGGCAAGGGTCTTGGTGTAGTCTCCAGGTTCACAAGCCTTTTGGGTAGCCTTTACCCGGTCAGGTAGGCCTTGCCAGGCTTTTAGGGGCCTTGGAGGGATCTCCAATAGAGTCATGGTCTGGGCACAAGATTCAAAGGCTTGAGTAGAGCTGAGTGCTTGCTGAATGTTGAGATATGCTACTGAGAGTATAGCTGCAGAGATATTTTAACTGAGAGGAGCTCCCCCTTTTATACCTGTAGTCCTGGCAAGTTGACTACCTGAAGGAGAAGCTTCCTTCAGGTGGTTTATGTCTGCTCCCTCTCTTGTCCTGGCAAAGAGAAGCTTCCTTCAAGAGAAGCTTTTTATACTCCTGAGCTTGTTACTAACACCTGAATAGGATTAGGAAGAAGCTTCCTTGTGGAAGAAGCTTCTTCAAGTGTTTAGGTGAATTTTCCCTAGGAGGTTGCTTGCCCTTCAGGCCTTCTTGTGGTGACCATTGATCTTGCCATGCTGCTGCATCAGATCCGTCGATCAGGATCTTCCTGAAGCTTGCACCGGATTGGCCCATGTTGGTAGAAGGGGCCTTGGCTCCATTGATGATGCTACTGATGAAGTGGAGGCCTCATATTCAGGGTGCATGATGTCTGCCCAGTCTGCCAGGAGACTCCCTGACCTGGAAGTTGGTGCAATACTGTGCAGCAATTAGCTCTCCTCTTGCTAGAGCCAGCTAGGGGCATGTGCAAGCCTGCATTCCAGCACAGTAGAATACTTTCCAAGCCCTTGAGGGTGCTCCATGGATGGATGCCAGAATTTGTCTTGCCCTTACGGAAGGAAATTCCGAGTTGACGTGGACCCCGGAATCCACCGCAAATTCCGTAACTTTTTGTATAATGCTTCAAATGCAATGATGTATTCACCATATCAGTCCTTGGCGCCAATGTTGTAATTGCTTTAATCGAAGAGTCAGTAAAAATATATTAAGAATCGTAGAAAGATTGTACTCATTCGAAAAAGACATGAAACCCTTCCACTGACAACGCATCATTGTGCTATGTGAAAAGAACCTGTGCCTCACAAAAAGGGATGGAAGATGCACATGTTGCGTTGAATCGTGCGTGAAGCGAAAAGAAATCACTGAAAACAACGTGTTATTCATAATAACAACATGAATGAGAGCCAAAATGAACTCAGAAGATTGCTCAATCAAAACCATTCCTCCAAAGGTCACCCAAAGATGTTCTACGAGAATAAAAAAACACATCCAAAAGCATGGCACTTGGAAGATCCAAGCTTCTCGTTCACAAGGAACTACCATTCCATTCGCGATTAACAACAAAAGGTGTCAGTGACCTAAAGTCATACTTGGGTTAAAACAGGTACCTCAGATACGTTACTTGGGCTCTACACGTTTCCTAACAAACTTCCAATGAAATGAAAGGAAATCATGGTCAATCCAAAGTCATGCTAGTGTTTAGTGTGTCCCCGCTTGATGCCCTTCCACAAAGAACATGTGTCCACTGTGGTCATCTGTGGTCCCATCTCACTTTTATGCATGTGAATGAGTACACCTGTTTGTCATATACACATCCATCCTAAAGAACTCCATTCACAGTCTTCATGAGGTCTTGGCAAGAAAGTAATCTTATCAAAGAAAGCAAGCTCGAATTGAGCACCATCCAACATAAGTTAAGAAATGTTTTCAAAACTTGTGAAGCCTAGAATAAAGGAGAAACAAAAAATATTTTCAAAAAGTTATTTACAGCAGTTATCACTCACTAAACAGAAACATTTCTATGCATTGAGTTCAAATAGGTTCAAGTTGTCATTTTCATCGTAGTTTGGCAATTTCATATGAAGCTCACAAAACTAAACAGATATGATCAAAATTTGGGGATTTTTGTAAATGTGTATTTTCATCAATGAGAGGGAAACATGTGTTCTTTCTATTTATTAAGACATGGTGTTTCTGTAATTGTAGATAAAATTCAGACATCAATTGAAATCATTTACATTGAAGTTTTTGGTGATGTGCCAAAAAACATTAAAATATTTGAAAGTGAGTACCATATGATTAAACTCAAACTATTTCTTTAGTTTTTAACTTTCATATATTATAACATCAGTTAAACTTTTCAAGATGTTATTTATTAATTCAATTCTTTCTATGATTTTTTTGTGAATGTTTCACTTTACAACTCTAAAACAAAGGATAAGAGAAGAAATAATATCTTGTGTATTCATATTAGAGTAGGAGAGATCATTAGAAATGTTTTAATTTTAATTCCATCAATATGGAATGATTGTAGATGAGTTGTTGTATTTTTTTGGTGCAAGAATGTATCGATCATCTTTTAAGGGAAATTCTTCAGTTATGGGTTTACTTTGTCTTGATTGAGAATCTTCCAAGTAATGTTTTTGTATTCAATGAGAAGTCAAAGTGAAGAAGGTTCAGGAAATTTCAAAAGAGGAGGAAAATGAAGAGAATACATTATGTAAATTAGATGAAATTCAGAGGAAAACATTAGTGGGAGCTAGATGAGTAGGTTCCACGTAGGTCCCATGTAACGGTATGGTATGGTGAGGGGAAGATTTCATTTTTTGGGTATGTAGGATCAATTTGTAAAAGGAGTTCAAAAGTTAGTAATAAATAATTTCATAAGGGAGAGATGATGAGATCCATTAAGGAATTTTGTAGGTTTACGTTGAGTTGAATGAAGGGGAAGTTGGAAGGGTAGGGTGATGGTCGCACAATTTTTTTTTGCATAAAAATGAGTAGAGGAGTCGATTGTGGTGGGGAAAGGGTTGATGGGTTGTTAAAAAGTACGGATTAGAAATGATTTTATCGGCTTGAATGAGTATCCTATCGAGGGGATTGGTATGAGGGTAAGGAGGGAGAGGTTTCAAAAGAGGGAGTAAAAACTTGTTTAAAATCGTTTTGAATTAAATGATATTCAATGTTAAGAAATATGTTTTTTCACTTAATTCTATTTTCCATATGTTAAAGCTCCAATATTGTTTACATGAAATTTAATTTTTCAAATTGTTGCTTTTGTCAGTACATCTGTTTATGAATATTTAATAACTTGCTGATTGAAAATATGAAACGTTATTCATTAATTATATAGTGAATTGTACATCTTTAAGTGAATAATTTGTGTTTTCAAATTCATTGATGCAACAAGCAACAACTATGAATTAACAAGTATTGCAGCAATTTATGGGCATGTCAACATAAGAAGGCCAAAATACACATTGCGTTGTAGGCCTATGGCAGCTTCAGCTTGTGAACAGATTTTTTCATGTTATTTTCTTGACCCTCTTGTTATGCTTGTTCCTAAAAGAAATACCGTACTATCCCCTAAATTCAGAATGTAATTCATTAAGTTTCTTTCGGGTTCGGCCCATTATTTTGTTATGGCTTTTTCGCTAGTGGGCGAAAATTAATTTGAAAATGGCCTTAAGAAAACCTGGTCCTAAAACACAGAAAGTGTGTACGGTTCATGTTCATTTCCCTGTCCACGCACACCATGCGAGGGCTTGGTGTGCTGTCCACATGATGTTGGCACATCGAGGGAAAGCGGACCACGCTTCAACAGTTACCTAGTTGTGTGCAAGCTTGAATCAAATGAGAAATTTTGAATTCATGAGGTCCATACATGTTTGACCCCCCCAGCCAACGGCCCAAAATTCAACCCCGGGTCCTCAAAATAAACAAATGAAAAATTCTTTCCCAAATGACCTTACAAATTTGAGCGGCAATATGGTAACATATGTATTTATGTTTTTATAACTAAGGAATTTCCTATTTCTTGGTAAATGATATGACTAGATCATCATCAAAAGCTTCATGAAATTGTTTTTCTAAGAAATCTTATGAAACCATTTTTATTGGAATCTTTCATAGGAGAATGAAGTTTTTAGGGGGGGAATCTAAATTTGATCAGATTTTGGAGTTTATCAAGCCCATGATTTTGGTCCCTCTTTATTAAATTCATTATTGATCTTACTTTCATTGCATATGGTATCGGTGCTCTTATTATATGAAAAACCTTTCCATCTGGTAGGAAGAGTAGATGGAGGTAGAATAATTCTGTGATTTTCACATCAATTGGTTTAGACTTTAGAATTTTGTCTCTTCACGCCAAGATTCAAGTTTGCTTCATCTATCTTCTCAATTTTTTAAAGTGTGAAATTAGCCATTCACACGATTGCATGATGTCCAGTGTTGAATGTGCACGGATACTGGAAAAGCCGTGTGAAAGATGGAAGAACTTGATGAGGGAGAAAAACAAATTATAGACAAAGTAATGAAGTTATTTTGCCAATTTTTGTTAAGTAGAAAATTAAAGATCTTCTACCTAATAATAGATTATTTCATTGAAACCTAGTTGAATAAGAGGATGACATACCCCCCCCATGTCGAGGAGTAATGTTTGTTCAATTGAATTTCTTTGGATGCTCTTTAAACTTTGGCTACTCTAGTTTTGAAGAGTGAAACTAGCTCTTTTCAAAAGAGAATGATGAATTAACCATTAATATAGGCCTTGGGTGAAGTTTAATATTGGTAAGATCTTGCCATTGTTTAATCTTAGAAGGGGGTTCTTAAGAGTTTCTTTGTTGTGGTTAAAAATTCTTATCATGAGGCAAAAAAAATTGGGTACTTAATGAAATTAAAATTACACGGTTAATAGTACTTTTAAGTTTGGTAAAAAAGTATTTTTCAAAAATTGCATTGTCCTTTTCATTCACTTTCAAAGCCATATTGTTTTACTTTTTCATAGTGGAATTATTATTTGAATCCGTACATTGGTAAAAGTTTTGAATAATTATCCGATGACTGATTTGAATTCCATTATGAGCGTTTAGCTGAGTAGGGGCAAAGTTTTGTCATCATAAGCACGAAGTAAAAAAAAGCTTGAGAACTCGAAGCTGTGTTTGATTTCACACATTCCATCGGACCCTTTGAGTAAGGCAATCACAATGTATTGTTTTTTTCTGAGGATTTCTCGTTTTGTGTTGATTTTAGAAGTTGCTTATTATGCTTGGTCATCTTTTCTTTTTCAATTTTATCCTTTTAGTAAAATTACCTACTGGATCCTTATAGTGCAACCTCTTTTGTTTTCCTTGAATGGCTTGGGTATGTGTTGGATATTGTATTGGCCCTAGGGAAAATGAGCACATTGGAATTTCGTGGTATAATCTTTGCAGAAATGAAGATGTTGCATTTGTGTTGAAACTGTTGTCAGATG
>SZWC01039436.1:0-12893 GCA_023375785.1 Penium margaritaceum
TGTGTGTGTGTGTGTGTGTGTGTGTGTGTGTGTGTGTGTGTGTGTGTGTGTGTGTGTGTGTGTGTGTGTGTGTGTGTGCATTCTAAGCCGGGACCCAGGGCGTTGATGAGTAACTTTAGGGACAACAACATCATGCAACTGGGTTTTGGCAAAACTGGTGAACTCTGGGTCCAAGTTTTATTCTGGTTGCGGCCATAGTCCTGCTGCCACAAGAGAGCTCTGTGGATGTTCTTGAAGACCAAAGAGTTTTTGCAATAGGATATTCCCTCTACTCTAGCCTAGTTCTAGGAAAGTCTGAATTCTGAGAGAGGATGGTTTGTTGTTACCCACTGGACAATTCTTCAGTTGTATGTACTCTTCTTTCCTATTTCTTTAAGTTGTGGGCCTGGTGCAACCCTAGGTTTGAATCTAACCCTGAGGCTTGTGCGGCCTGGCCTGATTGGTCTTTTAGAATGTGTTTTCATACAGTTGACAATCATGCAATTGTTGACCTTCAGCCTTGCCTCTTATCTTGGTTTCATCAGGGCATCGGAGTTAGGCTTACCCCAGGTCGTTCCCTTGTCCTTGACCATGCCCTTGCCCTTGGGCTCCTCCCCTCGGCGTCCATGCCATAGGCCACACCCTTAGCATCGGCCCATCCTCAACCTTTGCCTTGCTCTTGTCCTTGACGACGCTCCAGCCCTGCCCTCAACCTCGACGTCGACCTTTGCCTTGGCTCAGCCCTCCCCCCCTCCTTGGCCTCTACCATGGTCTTGACGACATCCTCAGTCTCATCCTCTATCGTGCCCTCAACCTTGGCCTTGGTGACGCCCTCAGCCAAGCCCTTTGCCCTCGCCCTTACCCACGGCCTTGTTGTCAGTCGTGGCCTTGCCCTTGACCCCTTGCTTTGGAGCAGCCTCTTTCCCAATGCCCAGCATTGGCTACATCCCTTGCCCCTACCTTCAACCTAGGCCGTGGACGATGCTCCGGCCGTGACTTTTGTTTCTAATGACGATCTTGACACTCACAACGACCAACTCTTAGCTACTACTTCAACATAGTAGGGACATCATTCACCAAGGCTGCGCAATAATCGAATGTGTGCGGCCCATCAATGTCAGAGAACATTTTCACATGAGCCATACTGTTTTGGACCCCAAAATTTTACTCTCAAATCCTGAATCCAACTTGTCCCCCGTGATTTTGATTCTCCCACTATGTCACCCTTCAACACACCCATTGCCAGTGCAGGAGGCAACCTCGTCAACCCCATCACCGATGCCCCTTGCCTCTCTCACAACACCCTTTACAAATGTAAAGGGTGTTGGACAAGGAACGGGCCAAGCAGGAAACAATTTGTAAACATGTAGGGTCACAAATTTGAGGGATATTCAACCGTCCAACAATAGTTCTCTTTGGTTCCATCTTCAAGCCTAGCTTTAGAACCAATTTTTTCCCACATAATTGTACAAAGATGCTTCATCTAGTAACGATGATAGTGTTTCTATAGAATTAGAATTCCTTGATTGTACCTTCAACAACACTGGCGGCCTGTTATCCTTCTAATAAGGAGAAAAGTGTTCATGAAGTGGTGAAATAATGTCGATCACTAGCCTTTCTCAATTCAACCATATTCCACTCAAACCAATTTTCACAACCGTCATTTCTTTGCATTGAAATCACTTTGAATCGTCGCCTTTTGTGATTATGGTCTATGTTGCCTAAATACTTGAGAACCATCAAACCAATACAGAAAAACTTCCTGCCAAAAGAGAAATCATTTAAATGAGTAGTTGATCACATGTTATTGAAATGAGATGAAGAGACCATAATCACCATTTACTATATTATACAATATGCTCATTGAGTAGAAAGTTTAATTCACATACTAAAATCAGGTCAAGTTTGAAAGCATGGGTCCATTTTCACTCATATCACATGTCAGAAATCTTCACGGTGAAATTTCGCATGATCAACATGAGTTAACTCCCTTTTTCAGGGTTGCAGAACTTTGACATAGTTGTGGTGGCCCGATGATGTCAACATGCAGTCAGTAATTCGTTGTGTAAACTCTTGGAGCATGGCCCACAAAGTAAAGAGGATAGAAGTTCAAGCTCATCTTGCCAATCCCATGACACTTTGATGCGAAAACGTTGATGCTAAGCCTTGAGGGCGTGATGGAAAGACGGCAAGGAAGGGCTCAGCAATCCTGCCTTATTCAATGTAACCACTATTTGAGACTGGAAGTTTTATATTGCTTAGTACTTTAGTCAAAATTGATAATGTGCTTGTGTTGGACATTAAATGCGTTTTATACCAACCTCACGGGATACCAAGCTTTCGACAACATGGACGCATACCACAAAGCAGTGCGTGAGTTTGTTCTGGAGCAAGGAATGACTCTCTTGTGGGTCAGGAGTGCTCCTATCCAAGTGAAAGTTTTCTATGACCTGTGGAAGAAAATCCAGTTGGACCGACTACGTGATTTCCACTCCCTCTGTCAAGGTCCCACGAAGCTTGAAGCAGACTACTAAAGGCGCACGATGTGCCTTTACACACGCCTTGGGACCGGTGGCAGGACACAGCTGTGGGCACTCGGCACCATCATGATGGGGGTGCTCTTGGACCACGTGAAGCTCTTTACACGCTTCGATCGCGTGGCTCTCTCTCTCTGAGTTGTCGTAGTCACTTCATCTACTTCTGTGGGCCCATCGCTAGTTCCTCCAGGTCACATCAGCTCATGAGGCTGCCATCGCCTATCAGTAGAGTCCACTTGTTGCAGTAGTGATTGCGACCCCTCCTACGCCTCTGTCCCAGCTCACCAGTCCTACATCCACCGCTCCCTCCTCCTCCTCTTCCCCAAGCGGCCACACTCAGGGCATTGCAGTGGCTGTATAGGGGAAGAAGGGGAAGAAGCGATGCAGGAAAGGACAGCAACAGTAGCAGTAGTAGCAGTAGCAGGCGGTCCATAGTGGCAGTGAACATTATGTCCATTACTACAACTGTGGAGACGCTCACCGCTACATGGAGTGTGAGAAGCCCCTTGATTGGACTTGGATTATGCGCAACCTTCAAGCAGTGAACATGCAGTGGATATCCTCGAGTGACACACAGCCAAGGCGCACCATGACCACGATGATATCCGTTTCACCAAGCGACAGTAATGATATGGACCCTCAGGACTGCACGATCGCGGAGCTTTGTCAGCTGATGGCGCTTCGTACTCAGGGAGGTGCGAGTGTATTGTCACAATCGAGTGGTCTCGCGACAGCTTGTCTCATTGCGTCTGTTACCCATGGTGATGCTTATGGTGCACTCAGTTGGCTTGTGATGAGGATGGACCAGACAGTACCAACTCACTTGACGAGTTACAGATCCGGGATGTTCTTCATTTTCCTGAATCCTCTGCTGAGCGTCGAGTAGAGGCAGAGTGTTTTCAGTGGCATGTTACTCAGTGTCAACGACTGGTCGTGAGCCGAGTGGTACCTGGATCATTGACTCTAGTGCCACCCATCACATGACCTGTCGCCGTAGTGACTTCATTGTACTGGGTCCCGTTGCGTTGTTTCGGTCCGTTTGCATAGGGTCTGGTCAGTTGTTACCTGTGCAGGGAGTTGGGGTTGTGCGGTTTGATGGTCCGTCTAACCCCTTGTTCATTTCTGATGTGCTTTTTGTTCTTGCTCTTGAGATCAGCCTGCTCTCTATTCATGCATGCACCAGGATGGGTCTCACTGTTGAGCACTCTGCTGACTCTCCCATAGTGACTGCTCTTGACACACGTGCACTCGTGCTTCGTGCCTCTGTTGTTGATGACCTCCATCATGTGTCTCGTTGCACTCCCTCTGTTGCTTCTCCCCCTCCCTCTTCTGCGCGTGTATTTGTCACTAGTGTTATTTCCCCTAAGCAACAACGCTTGTTACATTGTCGCCTCTGCCATGTCAGCTCGGACACTGTGTATGAGCTCATTCGAACTCAGCCATCCCTCAACCTTTACGCAACATCCTTTGAGAAGCCACCCAAGAACGATTGTCTTTTTTGCGCTCATGGTAAGATGCATTGCGGATCTTACCCTGACTCCTCCTCCCGGACGTTGCGCCCACTAGAGTTGGTCCACTCAGACCTTCTCGATCCTCTCCCAGTCGAGTCCCTCTCTGATCGGGGTCGATATGTTCTCTCCTTGACCGATGAATTTACCCGTATGCGGTGGGTATATGGCCTTTGCCACAAGAGCGATGCCGCGCTAGCAGTCCGCTTGTGGGTTGTGATGGCTCAGCGTCATTCTCACCAAAATCTGTACACGTTCTGCTCAAATCGTGGTGGCGGGTTCATAAGCAAGATGGATGCCTACTTTGCAAAGCACGGTATCTTTCACCAGCTTTCTGTCCCTGTTACACCACAGCAGAACGGTATGTCTGAGCGTTGGAACCGCACTATGGAGGATGCGGTTCACGCTATGCGATCAGAGTGCAGTCTTCCAGAGTCCTTTTGCCTTTGAGGGCTTCTCCTACATGATGTGAGTCTGGAACCACTTGACGCATGGTCCACTTCCAGACCATGTCACGTTGTGCAAGTTGTGGTTTGGCCATCGTGCTCATCTCCGTCTTGCCCGCATTTGGGGGTCTCTGGCCTACGTCTGGTACACCGAGGACCAGTAGGGATCCAAGGTCACACCTCGCACACACATGTGTACCTTTCTTGGCATTTCCCTACATTCAAAGGCCTAGCGCTTTTGGAACCCTGCTCGCCATTGCATTGTCGAATCCTGAGATTCCCTCTTCTTTGAGGCTCTCACCTACCATGACCTGTCTCGCATTTTGTTGTTGGCCGCCGACCAGGGCTGTACTTGTGTGGCCTCCCGGAAAATGGGGGAGTCTAGTCTTGTGCATGGGTCCGTCCGTGCTTCCTCACCTGCAGTCCGGTCTCCGGCTGCTGACGATCCGACCATTGTGGCTGTGGGTCCAGTAGTCTCATCAGTCCCCTCAGGCACACCTGATCCCGTGCAGTGTCAGACCCCTCAGGTACGTCTGGTCCCGTGCCAGTGCCGATCCCCTCTGCCACACCTGATCTCGTGTGGGTGTCAGACCCCTCGGACACATGTGACCCCGTGCCAGTGTCGGTCCCCTTTGGTAAACCTGATCCCGTACGGCCTTCATTCCCCTCTGGCATACCTGATCCCATGCCAGTGTCAGTCCCCTCTGCCACACTCACTCCCGTACATGCAACTCTTTCACCTGTGGCTATGGCCAAGCAGCCTTCTCCATAGCTTGAAGTGAGCACCTCTACATCGGGCTACTCCCGCAAACCCGGTGGTCGTCTCCTACCACTGGCATCTAGGGCTCAGTGGATTGCTGACTTAGTGCCTAGACACCCGACTCGTATTATTCAGAGTGGCAAGCCTAGCACGAAGGCCCTTGGCCTGATTTTCCAGGCAGACTACAGCAAGGTGCATCCGACATGTCCTATCGGCCACAAGTTGGTCTCACAAGAGTTCAGTGTCGCTTGCGCTGCCCCAGCCGACCTTGCCGTGGTCAGACTGAGTCCGGAGGCATGTCTCTTAGCCACCCGGAGCTCTCCCTCGATGACACCTGATCCAGTTTGGTTGAAGGAGGCAGTCTCACCTCGGGATGCAGACTTGTGGCGTGGTGCTTGTGAAGATGAGTTGACAGCTATCCGTGAGCATGGGGTCCATGAAGTTATTGACCTCCCGCCTGGGCGGAAGGCTGTATAGGCCAAGTGCGTCTATCGCAAGAATGTGAAGCTTGACGGCACATTGAATCACAACAAGGCTCGCTTGATGGCCAAGCAATTCTTGTAGGTTAAGGGTGTAGATTTCACTGACACCTTCGCACCCGTTGGCCGCATGACCACCGCTTGCGCTCTGTTCAGGTTGTTACTCACCACGAGTGGGAGTTGCACCACATGGATGTGAACAGCGCGTTCCTCAATGGCACCTTAGAGGAGGAGATCTACATTGTTCAGCCACATGGATTCGGGGTCCGCGGCAAGGTCTGGTGCTTGCGCAAGGCCTTGTACGGCCTGGAACAGTCAATCGAGTGTTGGAACTTGGAGGTCAACGAAACACTGACACGTGCCAGTTACGTGCAGGGTGACACGGACCCGTTCCTCTTTCTGAGACGCACAACTGAGAGCTTCACTGCCATCCTGATCTATGTGCACGACCTCTTGATTGCGTCTCCTTCGATGGAGGCCGTGAAGGAGGCCAAGGCACTCCTTCAGGCTATAGGATGAAGGACCTTGGTCTTGCATAGGTGTTTTTTGGGATGGAGATCGTGCGTGATCATCAGCAACGGACACTCTTGTTGCATGAGCCACGTTATGCCCGCGTTGTGGGGGAGTGGTTAGGTGACCTCCTTGGTGTAGTTCCCACAGCATCCACCCCCATCACACCTGAAGGGCAGGATGCTATTAAGGTGGATGACCGAACAGAGTTGGAGGAGACAATGGACGTGACCATGCATGCCCATGAAAACATGAACATGAGCTCTGTGTGTGATTACAATGCAAAACGCCAAAAGCTTAGCTAATTCTGGAACACATCATATGAAAGAACAAGGAGACAATACAAATGAGCCCCTAGCGGGCTTATGTAAGGGCGTCGGTTGCTAACCGCACCGGGCCCCGTCACCCTCGCTCAACCCAAATGAGTCAGCAGGGAGAACAAACTACATACACCACAAGAGAAACAAAGGTGGTCTCCTCAAGGCACCAAAACAGCTCTCCAAGTGCCCGGGTCTCGAACACCGAAAAGAAAACAAGCAGTGCTAGAAATACTCGAAATCAGCGTCCAGACATCACAAACAAAGTTCTGAATATTGGAAGCAATACTACAGCCATCGGGTCTCCTCGTCGCACCCGTATAGTCCACTGGGTGCTCCGGTCTCAACCCACCGAGAACTCTCCTGGTTCCCGACAAGCCAACAAGAATGCCGGAACGCATCGACCACGTCTTGCCAGTGCTTTCGTAGACGTTGGAGAAGTCTCGGGACACTTCGGAGGCCCGTCGCGTCGTCACACCCTCTTTTACCATTTACCCTACTGGTCTTTAAATTCGATTATAGTTTTATTTATGGGTACCTTTTTGAACAAATATGGTCTTGTCGTCGAATGTTTAGGTGCACCCTCATTACTTACATTTGTGCTTTCCTCGGTGTTATATTGTATACTGTCTAGAATTGTTTCCATACTCGACTGTCTGTGTATTTGCTGTGTGTGTGTTTTCCAGCTTCGAGTCTTGTTTCAGCTCCTTTATCGTTCAATGGCTGGTGTTTTTGCAGTTTCAGAGGTGTGAGATCAGTCTGACGCGCTTGTCTAAGCGCGAATCATGCGATTCACGCTTGTCTGACAATCTTACTTTCCGCTCGTCACGATCGCGAACACGTTCGACATCGAATTTAAAGATCCTTTTTTTCTTCGTCGAATGTTTTGGTTCCACCTAAATAACTTCATGTTAGAAAACCATGAACGAATTTAAAGATCTCATAATTAGCGAAATCTCAGTGAACAAAATCAAAGATCAATAGGGTACAACAAACGTGGGTACATGGGTAATCCATCGGCGTCAGTCATGACGGGTGGAAGCCACACAAACCAACACGGTTTGGTGACATCCTTGGTGCAATTCCCATAACCTCCACCCCCATCACACTTGACGGGAAGGATGCTCTAAAGGTGGATGATCCAACAGAGATGGAGGAGACAGTGAATGTGACCCTATACTTGTGCCTAATTGGCTCCTTCATGTACTTGGCCACTACCACACGGCCCGATATTGCCTTTGCCATCAACCTCCTTGTACAGTTTTCACAGTGCCCTCGGGCGAGAGCCCTTCATGCGGCTATGCCAGTAGTGTAGTACGTGGTGTCCACACCATACCATAGACTCTGCTTTCGACGGTAGTGTTTGGTGGTAGTCGAAGGCTACACAAAGAGTGAGCGGGCATGGAGTCTTGATGGGCACAGTCAAACAAGCTACGTGTTCCTGTTTGGTGGCACCGCTATGTCGTGGTGCAGCGGCAAGTAGGGTTGTATTGCACGTAGCTCATTAGAGGCTGAGTATGTTGCTCTGGGGGCTGGAGCTGCTGAGGCGGTGTGGCTACAGTGTTTGTTTCGTGAGTTGTGTCAGTCAGTGCCTTGCGTTGTTCTGCACTGTAATAACTGGAGTTCTCTTACCATTGCAGAGATCTCTTGTGTGTTTCATGCACGCATGAAGCATATTGTTGTTGAGCATCACTCTGTGCGTGATCTTGTGGAGCGACAAGTGATCTCTGTAATCTTGGTGGGCACGGATATGCAAGAGACTGACTTCTTGACCAAGGCACTTGCGCGCGGAAAGTTCATGGTGGCCATTGTATATTAGTCGGGCTTCGCCCCTTGCCTGAGAGGGGCTGAGAGTGAAGTGTGTGGGCATGGATTGTTGAGCATCTTGTTGCACACTTGTGCTTGATCTCCATGTGTATGGACATGTGTACCATCGGGTAACGGGGGAGTGTTGTGATGTCAGTCGTCCCCGTCTGTTTGTACAGCTTACTATGACCACTTGGCCGTGTCCATGCTCGTGCAGATCCCTGATGCGGATATAGTTGGCACCAGAGCATTGACGGGTGGTGGCTTGACCCACCACCAGCTGCCAGACAACTGCCACAATGTCCCGGGTGCTTGCCGGGGTGCTTTGCGATTTCTCTGAAGGCGCTAGAGCTTTCTTGGTGGACTGACTCTTGAGTTGGATTTGCATGCTTTGCATTGGGAGAGATTCCTTTTTACCCACCTTTTGAAAATGTTCTGTGCAGGTTACCCACCTTCTAGGGATCCCAGACCGAATTCCCCACTTTTTGTTCGGATGTTCATGCTTACCCCAATTTTTGCTCTTTCTAAAGAAAATTGAAAAAACTTGCACCTGTTACCCACGTTTAACCTATGACTCGGATACCCACTTTTGTGCGCGGCAGGTCCAACTCGTACACATCGCGAGTATTTTGAAGCGGACCCCTAGTCGCTGCCACCCACTCCTCCCTCCTTTCTCTCTCCCACCCGCACCTCTCCTGCACTTTTTATCTCACTTTCTCCCCTTGTCCCATTGATTGTGAGTAGGGGATCACAATCGATGATGAGGGGGGATGCAAGGCAAGGGCTCGAGGCCATCCGCCACGAGCCCTCGCCCTTACAATGTCGCGGATTCGTGGCTTTGTAATCGCTGGCCGTCGGCCAGCGAGCTGCATGCTGTCGGCCAGCAAGCTGCTGGCCATAGGCGAACAGCTGGCATTCCGACAGCCAGCGAGTTGCTTGGCGGGCAGCTGCTGGCCGTTGGTGAGTTGCTGGTCGTCGGCGAGCTCCTTGCCGTCTGCGAGCTGTTGGCCGTCGACAAGCCCTTGCCGTGGCGAGGAGTGGCCTCCGGCCTGTCCTCAGCATTCGCGGGGGAGAGAGCACGCCCACTCCCTCCCCCTTATGCTCCGTATTGGTCACGCGATCGATTTTCCCAACGTCCATTTGATGACAGAAATATCGGTCGCTTGACCATATTCCAACACGTTTGTTTGTGTAAAGATGCAACGATGCAAAGTCGTCATTTTGTAAGCATGACATCGACAAACTTTCAGAAAAAGCCCCCTGCCACAATCTTTAGCGTAAGGGACGGAGTTGTTATATGCCCATCGTTACGGTCGATAGATCCGCGGTACCCATTGTTGAAAGCGAACCGTATGCGGTGTCCAAAGTCAAAACCGACACGCATGCCATGTCCATAATCGGAATCGAAATGACAACGGTGCCCATAGTTGAAACGGACATGACATCTGTACCCCCGGTTAGTGTCAATTATGGGCATGCTTGATATATGTTTCATGGTTTTAACTTTTTCGACATAGATTTTAACAACCGTAAAAAAACGGATGTCGTCGGCAGTCCCACGCAAAATATAGAACGAATATCGTGTGGTTCGTTAGGGCTTCGACGCTTTCTTGATGGGGGTTGTACATACGATAATGCAACGGTTTGGCTCGTAGAAAGGCACTGCACACCATCGAGCCGATTGCGTCATGTCTATCCTTTTTTTTAAGGATCCACAAAGTTTGACAATTTGTACATTCGTATGTATGAAACACGTCCGTGTGTTCCAGCGCATTCGCATCTCATTTTGACAGCCCGTCAGCATTCACACTGCCGGTTTCCCGAGACACAAAGTATCTCCCATCATGCACGGTTACCATGTGCCTCCCACAACGCCTGTCGTACCTAACACGGGAAAATATTTTTCACTCCACGTCGACAGTTGCCGGTCGGGGAGGGGGGGTTCTGGCCGTGCATTGCATTGTGGTGCATCGAAGCGTCAATGATGTTGGTCGTGCCCACGGCAACCTCATAGACAGCGCATGCGTAATGACTGCGGGTATCCATGCAATTTAGAGCTCGGTTTTACTAACAAGATGCCCATGGAGTCTCCTGATGGCGGGGACCACGCACCAGAGAGGTGGCGGGGCTGTCACATCATCCTGGTACCCGCCGGACGATAGCGACGACGACGACGTCACAGATGATGCGTGCTTGACGCAGTAGACACCAAGTGCCGAGAACGACGATGCACCGGCAGCTGTAGTCGACAGGGCCCCACGCCCTGAAGCTAAGGGTCCCCTCACGATGTCCCGTGTAGGCGGGCGTGTGCACTCTACCAAGGGCAGGCCCATCGGTTCTGACGATGAGGCAAAGGAAGCCGAAGCCAAGGCAAAGGCTGTCGCCGCCCGCATCTCTAACCCCACCCCACGTTGTTACCCCGAAGAAGCGAAAGGCTGCGGTGGACTTCCCAGGTGGCTCAACATTCGAGAACATGGCCGCATGCAAAGCCACAGTGGAAGACTATGCGGTACACAACCGCATGGCGCTATGGTGGTTGAAAAGAGGCCCCACTCGGTTTGTGGCGCGGTGCAAGCATTTTGCAATGAAAAACTGCCCATGGATCGTTTGTGTCGGGTACAGCAAGAAGCCCGGAGTAGTCAACATCACCTCATTCGTGGATGGCCATCTTTGTGACCCCGGCCTCGGCCAGGATAACCCTGTCCGTTCCATGAGGTGGGTGGCACGACAGATTGAGAGCACCATCGCCAGGGACCTATCGGTGAAGCCAAACACGCTACAAGCCGTCGTGATAGAAGTGGCCAACACGAAGGTCCCATACACCACACTCTACCGTGCGAAGAAAATTTTGTTTGGAGAAGATGTACGGCAAAAAGTCGAAGTCGTGGAGCATGTTCCCAAGTTACGTGGAGGAGGTAAGTTCGCCCGGTTTCGTTGTGTGCTCCTGATTGTTGAACAATGCGGCTATTCGATAACTCAGTGACTGAACAGGCCTAATATGGTTTATTCTGCAGATGCTGAGGGTTCACCCGCAAACCATTACCAAAGCCGAGAAAGACCGTGTGACGGGCGCCTTTGACCGAGTCTTCATCGCACACGGTGCATGCAAGGGAGGTTTTGAGTACACCAGGAGGGTCCTTGTCATGGATGGAACACACCTAAAAAACGGCTACAAACAGGTACTACTCATCATGCAATTCTTTGACGCAAATGACAACGACATGCCCGCTGCATATGCCCTGGTTTCCGGGGAAGATGAGCGCAACTGGAGCGGTCCTATGAGTTGGTGGCAGCAGCGTACCCGACGGCTGCACAACATGGAACAACGGTCATTTCTGACCGGGAGAAGGGACTGGCCAACGCTGTCGAGGTGAAGTTGCCCGTGGCGACTCACACGTACTGCGCGTGGCATCTGATGCGCAACGTGCAGTCCAAGTGCCAGGGCAGGTCTGGCGCACTGTTTTGGAACCTGGCACACGCGACGATGCAGGCGGACTGGGACGCATGTCTGGCAGAGATGCGACGCCAAGTGCCGAAAGCAGTGGATTACCTCCTGGGCGGCAATGGAGAGCCCGGTATTCCAACGGAGTGCTAGAGCAGGCTCTTCTGCCCGGTTTCCTGTGGTGAGCATACCACCAGCAACGCCATGGAGTCTCTGAATGGCAAGCTGGTGGAGTTGCGGAAGATGTATCCTTTCTTCTATTTTGTGATCTTGCACGTGTTCGTGCAGCGATTGTGGCACATTCGTCGCAGGTTGGCACACGACGCCGAGGGCAACGTCGCGCCAGCGCTCTACCTGGAGCTCAAGAACAACTGCGACCATAGCAGGGAGTACTCGCCGGACCTAGATGGCGACGAGACGGGACCATGGCACATGGGCACAGCCACGCGGCTCAACGGTACTCCACGAGACGTGAACCTGACGACGAAGGATTGTTCGTGCGGGCGATGGCGATAGTATGGGGTGCCGTGCCCACACGCGTGTAGCCTACTGCTGGAGAACGCGCTGAACCCAATCAGGTACGTTGACCTCGGCTACTTGAACCTGAGCTACAAGCGGACCTACAACGCCCCCTTCCCACTACCAAGAGTGCGCCAGATCAAGCCTGCAAAGCCAAAGTGGACGCAGGCTGGCCCAGGTTGCGAGCGCGGGCGGCCAACCACTGTGCGCCTGGACAGGTACACCAAGATCAAGAAACGGCGCATTCGTGCACGCTGTGAGAAGCAGGGGCATGTCCGGCGGACATGCCCGAACATGGCGGCCCCAAGCCCCGAGGCGATGGTGGCAGCACGTGTCTCCGAGCTAGAAGCTGAGAGACGCATGCGGGCCTCCTATAGGAGGAACGTTGACGCCATTGGATACTCAGGGGATGAAGCTGAATATGCACCCCCTGCCAAAGAGGAGGCGGAGTCAAAGGAGGAGGAGGAGGACAAGGAGGAGGAGGAGGAGGACTCCCATGAAGAGGGGGAGGACGATGAGGGGGGAGGGGGGGAAAGAGGAAGAGGAGGGGGGGGAGAGGGGAGAGGAAGAGGAGGGGGGGGATGGGGGAC
>SZWC01039437.1:0-11734 GCA_023375785.1 Penium margaritaceum
GTATCAACTAGAAAGGACAAAGAACTTCAATACATAGTTGCACGGTGTGGCTACTATGCACACCAAACAACCAAACTAGGCATATGTCACTGACCATGACCAGATAACTTCAATATGGGTGGTCAACATTGACCAACCATAACACGACGAGTCACAAACAGTCAGGGAAGGAAACAATGCTATGGGAATATCAGATCTCAACTAGCAAGTACAACGACCTTCAGTCAGTAGTAGCACGGTGTGGCTACCATATACAATGACCAACCAAAGTAGGCATATGTATCGCCTTTGACCAAAGATATCCGCTGTGTGTGGTCAACGTTGACAACTCATAATAGGAGTCACAAATGGTCAGAGGGGGAAACAATGGTTTGGGAACACCGAGTATCAAATAGCAAGCACAATGAGCTTCAATACATTGTGGCACAGTGTGGATACCATGCACGATGACCAACCAAAGTAGGCATATGTCACTGACCATGACCAACTAATGGCACTAAGTGTGGTAAAGCTTGACAACTCATAACACGAGTCACAAATGGTCAGGGTGGAAGATAATGATTTGTGAAAACTACTTATGGACAAGCAAGTACAAATACCTTCAATATGTAGTGGCACAGTGTGGCTTCAATGCACAGTGACCAACCAAAGTATGCATATGTCACTGACCATGAAGAAATGATTTCACTTCATGTGGTCAACATTTACAACTCACAACACGAGTCACTGATAGTGAGAGGGGGTAACAATGGCTTGGAAACACTAGCTGTCAACAAGAAAGCACAAAGACCTTTGATACGTAATGACACGACGTGGTAACCATGCAGAGTGACAACCCAAAGTAGGCATGTGTCACAAACCATGACCAAAGGGATTTCACAGTGTGTGGTCAACGTAGAAAACTGATAACACGAGTCACAAATGGTCAGTGGGGGAGACCATGGGTTAAGAACACTAGTTCTCAACCACCAAGTAGAAAGATTTTCAACAAGTAGTGGCACGGTGTGGCTACTATGCACACCAAACAACCAAACTAGGCATATGTCACTGACCATGACCAGAAAATTTCAACATGGGTGGTCGACGTTGACCAACCATACCACGAGTCACAAAAGGTAAGGGAAGGAAACAATGCTATGGGAATATCGGTTCTCAACTACCAAGTACAACGACCTTCAGTCAGTAGTAGCACGGCGTGGCAACCATGCACAATGACCGACCAAAGTAGGTATATGTACTGCCGTTGAGCAAAGAAACCCGCTATGTGTGGTCAACATTGACAACTCATAATACGAGTCACAAATGGTCAGGGTGGAAGATAATGATTTATGAAAACTACTTATGGACAAGCAAGTACAAATACCTTCAATATGTAGTGGCACAGTGTGGCTTCAATGCACAGTGACCAACCAAAGGATGCATATGTCACTGACCATGACCAGAAAATTTCAACATGGGTGGTCGACGTTGACCAACCATACCACGAGTCACAAAAGGTAAGGGAAGGAAACAATGCTATGGGAATATCGGTTCTCAACTACCAAGTACAACGACCTTCAGTCAGTAGTAGCACGGCGTGGCAACCATGCACAATGACCGACCAAAGTAGGTATATGTACTGCCGTTGAGCAAAGAAACCCGCTATGTGTGGTCAACATTGACAACTCATAATACGAGTCACAAATGGTCAGGGTGGAAGATAATGATTTATGAAAACTACTTATGGACAAGCAAGTACAAATACCTTCAATATGTAGTGGCACAGTGTGGCTTCAATGCACAGTGACCAACCAAAGGATGCATATGTCACTGACCATGACCAGAAAATTTCAACATGGGTGGTCGACGTTGACCAACCATACCACGAGTCACAAAAGGTAAGGGAAGGAAACAATGCTATGGGAATATCGGTTCTCAACTACCAAGTACAACGACCTTCAGTCAGTAGTAGCACGGCGTGGCAACCATGCACAATGACCGACCAAAGTAGGTATATGTACTGCCGTTGAGCAAAGAAACCCGCTATGTGTGGTCAACATTGACAACTCATAATACGAGTCACAAATGGTCAGGGTGGAAGATAATGATTTATGAAAACTACTTATGGACAAGCAAGTACAAATACCTTCAATATGTAGTGGCACAGTGTGGCTTCAATGCACAGTGACCAACCAAAGGATGCATATGTCACTGACCATGACCAGAAAATTTCAACATGGGTGGTCGACGTTGACCAACCATACCACGAGTCACAAAAGGTAAGGGAAGGAAACAATGCTATGGGAATATCGGTTCTCAACTACCAAGTACAACGACCTTCAGTCAGTAGTAGCACGGCGTGGCAACCATGCACAATGACCGACCAAAGTAGGTATATGTACTGCCTTTGAGCAAAGAAACCCGCTATGTGTGGTCAACATTGACAACTCATAATACGAGTCACAAATGGTCAGAGGGGAAAACAGTGGTTTGGAAACACCATTTATCAAATAGCAAGCACAAGGAGCTTCAATACGTTGTGGCATGGTGTGGGTACCATGCACGATGACTAACCAAAGTAGGCATATGTCACTGGCCATGACCAAATAATGGCACTAAGTGTGGTAAACCTTGACAACTCATAACACGAGTCACAAACGGACACAGTGGAATGTAAATGTTTGTGAATACTAGTTACCGACTAGCAAGTACAAATACCTTCAATATACAGTGGCACGGCGTGGCTACAATGCACTGTGACCAACCAAAGTATGCGTATGTGACTGACCATGAACAAAGAATTTCACTTCATATGGTCAACATTTACAACTCACAAGACGGGTGACAGATAGTCAGAGGGGGCTAACAATGGTTTGGGAACACTAGCTGTCAACAAGAAAGCACAAAGACCTTCGATACATAGTGACACAGCGTGGTAACCATGTACAGTGACAAACCAAAGTAGGCATGTTTCACAAACCATGACCGAACGGATTTCACAGTGTGTGGTCAATGTTGAAAACTCATAACACAAGTCACAAATGGTCTGTGGGTGAAACAATGGGTTGGGAACACTAGTTATGAACTAGCAAGTCGAAATGTTTTCAACAAGTAGTAGCATGGTGTGGCTAGCGTGCACAGTGACCAACCAAAGGATGCAAACGTCACTGACTATGACCGAAGAAGTCCATTATGTGTGGTCAACATTGACAACTCATAACACGAGTCACAAACGGACACAGTGGAATGTAAATGTTTGTGAATACTAGTTACCGACTAGCAAGTACAAATACCTTCAATATACAGTGGCACGGCGTGGCTACAATGCACTGTGACCAACCAAAGTATGCGTATGTGACTGACCATGAACAAAGAATTTCACTTCATATGGTCAACATTTACAACTCACAAGACGGGTGACAGATAGTCAGAGGGGGCTAACAATGGTTTGGGAACACTAGCTGTCAACAAGAAAGCACAAAGACCTTCGATACATAGTGACACAGCGTGGTAACCATGTACAGTGACAAACCAAAGTAGGCATGTTTCACAAACCATGACCGAACGGATTTCACAGTGTGTGGTCAATGTTGAAAACTCATAACACAAGTCACAAATGGTCTGTGGGTGAAACAATGGGTTGGGAACACTAGTTATGAACTAGCAAGTCGAAATGTTTTCAACAAGTAGTAGCATGGTGTGGCTAGCGTGCACAGTGACCAACCAAAGGATGCAAACGTCACTGACTATGACCGAAGAAGTCCATTATGTGTGGTCAACATTGACAACTCATAACACGAGTCACAAACGGACACAGTGGAATGTAAATGTTTGTGAATACTAGTTACCGACTAGCAAGTACAAATACCTTCAATATACAGTGGCACGGCGTGGCTACAATGCACTGTGACCAACCAAAGTATGCGTATGTGACTGACCATGAACAAAGAATTTCACTTCATATGGTCAACATTTACAACTCACAAGACGGGTGACAGATAGTCAGAGGGGGCTAACAATGGTTTGGGAACACTAGCTGTCAACAAGAAAGCACAAAGACCTTCGATACATAGTGACACAGCGTGGTAACCATGTACAGTGACAAACCAAAGTAGGCATGTTTCACAAACCATGACCGAACGGATTTCACAGTGTGTGGTCAATGTTGAAAACTCATAACACAAGTCACAAATGGTCTGTGGGTGAAACAATGGGTTGGGAACACTAGTTATGAACTAGCAAGTCGAAATGTTTTCAACAAGTAGTAGCATGGTGTGGCTAGCGTGCACAGTGACCAACCAAAGGATGCAAACGTCACTGACTATGACCGAAGAAGTCCATTATGTGTGGTCAACATTGACAACTCATAACACGAGTCACAAATGGTCAGTGGGGGTGACCATGGGTTGGGAACACTAGTTATCAAGTAGCAAGTATAAACATTTTCAACAAGTAGTTGCACGATGTGGCTAGCGTGCACCGTGACCAAAAAAAGGATGCATATGTCACTGGCTATAACTGAAGAAGTCCACTATGTGTGGTCAACCTTGACAACTCATAACACGAGTCACAAATAGTCACAGGGAGAGACATGGTTTGAGAATCCTATGTATGAACTAGAAAGGACAAATAACTTCAATACGTAGTGGCACAGTGTGGCTAATATGCACACCAAACAACCAAACTAGGCATATGTCACTGACCATGACCAAAGAATTTCAACATGGGTGGTCAACACTGACCAACAATAACATGAGTCACAAACGGTAAGGGAAGGAAACCATGCTATGGGAATATCAGTTCTCAACTAGCAAGTACAATGATCTTCAGTCAGGAGTAGCATGGTTTAGCTACCATGCACAATGACCGACCAAATTAAGCATATGTACTGCCTTTGACCAAATAAATCTGCTGTGTGTGGTCAACGTTGACCACTCATAATACGAGTCACAAATAGTCAGATGGGGAAACAATGGTTTGGGAACACCAAGTATTAAAAAGCAAGCACAAGGAGCTTCAATACGTCGTGGCACAGTGTAAATACCATGCACGATGACCAACCAAAGTAGGCATATGTCAATGACCATGACCAAATAATGGCACTAATTGTGGTAAACCTTGACAACTCATAACACGAGTTACAAATGGTGAGGGTGGAAGATAATGATTTGTGAATACTAGTTATTGATTAGCAAGTACAAATACCTTCAATATGCAGTGGCACAGTGTGGCTACTATGCACAGTGACCAACCAAAGTATGCATATGTCACTGAGCATGAACAAAGAATTTCACTTCATGTGGTCAACAGTTACAAGACACTAATGGGTCACACATAGTCAGAAGGGGCTAAAAATGGTTTGAGAACACTNGTGTGGATACCATGCACGATGACCAACCAAAGTAGGCATATGTCACTGACCATGACCAAATAATGTCACTAAGTGTGGTAAAATTTGACAACTCATAACACGAGTCACAAATGGTCAGGGTGGAAGATAATGGTTCGTGAATACTAGTTATCAACTAGCAAGTACAAATACCTTCATAATGTAGTGGCACAGCGTGGCTACCATGCACAGTGACCAACCAAAGTATGCATATGTCACTGACCATGACCAAGGAATTTCACTTCATGTGGTAAGCATTGACAACTCACAACACGAGTCACTGCTAGTCAGAGGGGGTAACAGTGATTTGGGAAAACTAGCTATCAACTAGAAAGCACAAAGACCTTCGATACATAGTGACACGGCGTGGTAACTATGTACAGTGACAAAACAAAGTAGGCATATGACACAAACCATGACCAAACAGATTTCACAGTGTGTGGTCAACGTTGAAAACTCATAACACGAGTCACAAATGGTCTGTGGGGGTGACCATAGGTTGGGAACACTAGTTATCAAGTAGCAAGTATAAACATTTTCAACAAGTAGTTGCACGATGTGGCTAGCGTGCACAGTGACCAAAAAAAGGATGCATATGTCACTGGCTATAACTGAAGAAGTCCACTATGTGTGGTCAACCTTGACAACTCATAACACGAGTCACAAATAGTCACAGGGAGAGACATGGTTTGAGAATCCTATGTATCAACTAGAAAGGACAAATAACTTCAATACGTAGTGGCACAGTGTGGCTAATATGCACACCAAACAACCAAACTAGGCATATGTCACTGACCATGACCAAAGAATTTCAACATGGGTGGTCAACACTGACCAACAATAACATGAGTCACAAACGGTAAGGGGAGGAAACCATGCTATGGGAATATCAGTTCTCAACTAGCAAGTGCAATGATCTTCAGTCAGGAGTAGCATGGTGTGGCTACCATGCACAATGACCGACCAAATTAGGCATATGTACTGCCTTTGACCAAATAAATCTGCTGTGTGTGGTCAACGTTGACCACTCATAATACGAGTCACAAATAGTCAGATGGGGAAACAATGGTTTGGGAACACCAAGTATTAAATAGCAAGCACAAGGAGCTTCAATACGTCGTGGCACAGTGTGAATACCATGCACGATGACCAACCAAAGTAGGCATATGTCAATGACCATGACCAAATAATGGCACTAAGTGTGGTAAACCTTGACAACTCATAACACGAGTTACAAATGGTGAGGGTGGAAGATAATGATTTGTGAATACTAGTTATTGATTAGCAAGTACAAATACCTTCAATATGTAGTGGCACAGTGTGGCTACTTTGCACAGTGACCAACCAAAGTATGCATATGTCACTGAGCATGAACAAAGAATTTCACTTCATGTGGTCAACAGTTACAAGACACTAATGGGTCACACATAGTCAGAAGGGGCTAAAAATGGTTTGAGAACACTAGCTGTCAATAAGAAAGCACAAAGACCTTTGATACGTAACGACATGGCGTGGTAACCATGTACAGTGACAAACCAAAGTAGGCATATGTCACTGACCATGACCAAATAATGTCACTAAGTGTGGTAAAATTTGACAACTCATAACACGAGTCACAAATGGTCAGAGGGGGAAACAATGGTTTGGGAACACCAAGTATCAACTAGCAAGCACAAGGAACTGCAATACGTTGTGGCACGGTGTGGATACCATGCACGATGACCAACCAGAGTAGGCATATGTCCATGACCATGACCAAATAATGTCACTAAGTGTGGTAAAATTTGACAACTCATAACACGAGTCACAAATGGTCAGAGGGGGAAACAATGGTTTGGGAACACCAAGTATCAACTAGCAAGCACAAGGAACTGCAATACGTTGTGGCACGGTGTGGATACCATGCACGATGACCAACCAGAGTAGGCATATGTCCATGACCATGACCAAATAATGTCACTAAGTGTGGTAAAATTTGACAACTCATAACACGAGTCACAAATGGTCAGAGGGGGAAACAATGGTTTGGGAACACCAAGTATCAACTAGCAAGCACAAGGAACTGCAATACGTTGTGGCACGGTGTGGATACCATGCACGATGACCAACCAGAGTAGGCATATGTCCATGACCATGACCAAATAATGTCACTAAGTGTGGTAAAATTTGACAACTCATAACACGAGTCACAAATGGTCAGAGGGGGAAACAATGGTTTGGGAACACCAAGTATCAACTAGCAAGCACAAGGAACTGCAATACGTTGTGGCACGGTGTGGATACCATGCACGATGACCAACCAGAGTAGGCATATGTCCATGACCATGACCAAATAATGTCACTAAGTGTGGTAAAATTTGACAACTCATAACACGAGTCACAAATGGTCAGAGGGGGAAACAATGGTTTGGGAACACCAAGTATCAACTAGCAAGCACAAGGAACTGCAATACGTTGTGGCACGGTGTGGATACCATGCACGATGACCAACCAGAGTAGGCATATGTCCATGACCATGACCAAATAATGTCACTAAGTGTGGTAAAATTTGACAACTCATAACACGAGTCACAAATGGTCAGAGGGGGAAACAATGGTTTGGGAACACCAAGTATCAACTAGCAAGCACAAGGAACTGCAATACGTTGTGGCACGGTGTGGATACCATGCACGATGACCAACCAGAGTAGGCATATGTCCATGACCATGACCAAATAATGTCACTAAGTGTGGTAAAATTTGACAACTCATAACACGAGTCACAAATGGTCAGAGGGGGAAACAATGGTTTGGGAACACCAAGTATCAACTAGCAAGCACAAGGAACTGCAATACGTTGTGGCACGGTGTGGATACCATGCACGATGACCAACCAAAGTAGGCATATGTCCATGACCATGACCAAATAATGTCACCATGTGTGGTACACTTTGACAACTCATAACACGAGTTACAAATGGTCAGAGTGGAAGATAATGTTTTCTCAATAATAGTTATCGACTATAAAGTACAAATACCTTCAATGTGTAGTGGCACAGTGTGGCTACAATGCACAGTGACCAACCAAAGTATGCACATGTCACTGACCATGAACAAAGAATTTCACTTCATGTGGTCAATGTTGACAACTCACAACACGAGTCATAGATATTCATGGGGGGTAACAATGGTTTGGGAACACTATCTATCAACAAGAAAGCACAAAGACCTTCAATACGTAGTGACACGACGTGGTAACCATGCACAGTGACAAACCAAAGTAGGCATATGTCACTAACCATGACCAAACGGATTCTAGAGTGTGTGGTCAACGTTGAAAACACAAAACACGAGTCACAAATGGTCAGGGGGGAAACAATGGGTTGGGAACACTAGTTATCAACTAGCAAGTAGACAGATTTTCAACAAGTAGTGGCACGGTGTGTCTAGCGTGCACAGTGACCAACCAAAGGATGCATATGTCACTGACTATGACCGAAGAAGTCCACTATGTGTGGTCAATAATGACAACTCATAACACGAGTCACAAATGGTCAGAGGCGGAACCAATGGTCTGGGAACATCGGGTATCGACTAGCAAGCACAAGGACCTTCAACAAGTTGTGGCACGGTGTGGATACCATGCACGATGACCAACCAAAGTAGGCATATGTCACTGAACATGACCAAATAATGTCAATAAGTGTGGTAACCTTTGATAGCTCATAACACGAGTCACAAATGGTGAGAGGGGGAAACAATGGATTTGGGAACACTAGTTATTAACTAGAAAGCACAAATACCTTTAGTATGTAGTGACATGGCGTGGTAACCATGTACAGTGACAAACCAAAGTAGGCATATGTCACTAACCATGACCAAACAAATTTCAGAGTGTGTGGTCAATATTGAAAACTCATAACACGAGTCACAAATGGTGAGAGGGGGAAACAATGGATTTGGGAACACTAGTTGTCAACCAGCAAGTATGAAGACATTCAAGAAGAAGTAGCACGGTTTGGCTAGCGTGCACAGTGACCAACCAAAGAATGAATACGTCACTGACTATGACCGAAGAAATCCAGTATGCGTGGTCAACATTGACAACGCATAACACGAGTCACAAATGGTCAGAGGGAGAGACAATGGTTTGGGAACCCTATGCATGGACTAAAAAGGACAAATAACTTCAATACATAGTGGCACGGTGTTGCTACTATGCACACCAAAGAACCAAACTAGGCATACGTCACAAACCAAGACCAAAGAATTTCAATATGGATGGTCAACGTTCACCAACCATAACATGAGTCACAAATGGTCAGAGGGGGGAACAATGGTTTGGGATTATCAGTTTTCAACTGCCAAGTACAACGCCCTTCAATCAGTAGTAGCACGGTGTGGCTACCATGCACAATGACCGAGTATCAAATGGGAAGCACAAGGAGATTCAATACGTTGTGGCACAGTGTGGATACCATGCATGATGACTAACCAAAGTAGGCATATGTCACTGACCATGACCAAGTAATGGCCCTAAGTGTGGTAAACCTTGACAGCTCATAACACGAGTCACAAATGGTCAGGGTGGAATACAATGGTTTGTGAGTACTAGTCATCAACTAGCAAGTACAAATACCATCAATATGTAGTGGCACAGTGTGGCTACAATGCACAGTGACCAACCAAAGTATGCATATGTCACTGACCATGAACAAAGAATTTCACTTCATGTGGTCAACATTTACAACTCACAACACGGGTCAGAGATAGTCAGAGGGGGCTAACAATGGTTTAGGAACACTAGCTGTCAACAAGAAAGCACAAAGACCCTCGATACGTAATGACANAAACGGATTTCACAGTGTGTGGTCAACGTTGAAAACTCAAAACACGAGTCACAACTGGTCAGTGGGGGAAACCATGGGTTGGGAACACTAGTTATCAACTGGCAAGAAAACAGATTTTCACCAAGTAGTGGCACGGTGTGGCTAGTGTGCACAGTGACCAACCAAAGGATTCATATGTCACTGACTATGACCGACGAAGTGCACTATGTGTGGTCAACATTGACAACTCACAACACAAGTCACAAATGGTCAGAGGGAGAGACAATGGTTTGGAAACCATATGTATCCACTAGAAAGGACAAGGAACTTCAATAATTAGTGGCACGGTGTGGCTAATATGCACACCAAACGTCCAAACTAGGCATATGTCACTGACCATGATGAAAGAATTTCAATATGGGTGGTCAACGTTGACCAACCATAACACGAGTCAAAAACGGTCAGAGGAGGAAACAATGCTATGGGAATATCAGTTCTCAACTAGCAAGTACAAGGACCTTCAGTCAGTAGTAGCACGGTGTGGCTACCGTGCACAATGATCGACCAAAGTAGGCATATGTACTGCCTTTGACCAAAGAAATCTGCTGTGTGTGGTCAACACTGACAACTCATAATACGAGTCACAAATGGTCAGAGGGGGAAACAATGGCCTGGGAACATCAAGTATCAAATAGCAAGCACACGGAGCTTCAACACGTTGTGGCATGGTGTGGATATCATGCACGATGACCAGCGAAAGTAGGCATATGTCACTGAACATGACCAAGTAATGGCANTGTGGTGGCACAGTGTGCCTACAATGCACAATGACCAACCAAAGTATGCATATGTCACTGAGCATGAACAAAGGATTTCACTTCAGATGGTCAGCGTTGACAACTCACAACACAAGTCACTGATAGTCAGAGGGGGTAACAAGGGTTTGGGAACACTAGCTATGAACGAGAAAGCACAGAGACCTTCAATACGTAGTGACACGGCGTGGTAACCTCGTACATAGACAAACCAAAGTAGGCATATGTCACTAACCATGACCAAGGAATTTCAATAAGAGTGGTCAACGTTCGCAGCCGATAACATGAGTCACAAATGGTCAGAGGGGGAAAACATGGTTTCAAAATACTATGTATCTTCTAGCAAGTACAAATACTTTTTGTATGTATTGGCACGGTGTGGCTACGGTGCACAACGACCTATCCAAGTAGGCATACATCACTGCTCATGACCAACGAATTTTAGTGTGTGTGGTCAACGTTCACAACTCATAATACAAGTCAAAATGGGCCGAGGGAAAAACAGTGGTTTGGGAATACTCGGTATCGACTAGCAAGTACAAATACCTTCGATAAGTGGTGGCACAGTGTGGCTACCATGCACAATGACCAACCAAAGTATGCTTGTGTCACTGAATATCATAAAAAGAGTTTCACTGTGTGTCTTCAACTTTCCTTCTTACGGCTGGTCAATTGGAGCAATGGTTGAGAGGTTATTCAGGCTCAAAGTTGCAAAACTTGAAATTCCGTCTGCGTCAATCTTT
>SZWC01039444.1:1204-11605 GCA_023375785.1 Penium margaritaceum
GAGAGAGAGGGAGAGAGAGAGAGAGAGAGAGAGAGAGAGAGACAGAGAGAGAGAGAGAGAGTACGAGAGAGAGTGAGAGAGAAAGAGCATGTGTATGTGTGTGTGTGTGTGTGTGTGTGTGTGTGGGTAGGGGGGTGGGTTAGGGCATAAATCCTGGGATGAACATGTAAGCTTTAGGCTCAGCTATTCTAGTGGGGGTGTAGGGTATCCTGTGTCTCTGTGTTTAGGTTCTGGGTGTGGAATTTAGGTTTCTGTGTTTTCTCGTTGAGTTGAACATTATTTGAGTTTTGGGTTGAGCAGTGTGTCTTTCCATCGCCGTGGTCATGGAGTTCAGAGTTTATGTCTGGGATCCAATGTGTGTGAGTGTGTGGAACTCATTCATCAGGTACTCAAGGGCCTTTACACTCATTCCATTTCATGCTGACAAAAACGTACTGCACCATGGAGGCTCCTTACACCGATGCAAACCACAACCAAGCCTCCCCTGAATTCTTTCTCCCTTTCATCCTGGGGTTCTTGCTTTTTGGGTCCTAGAATTCTACATCAAGTACGGGTGTTGCCAATGTCAGGCTGCAAGGCGGGCTTAATTCTACAAGGAATCTTGCAACAAGGGTTATGCGGCTGGAAGGCGCAAGAAATTGAAGGATGTGAAGAAGACAAACGGCACCAAGAACATGAGACTTATCATATGGAGTCTTCTTAGCCATAAGTGATGATGCATGTCCATTGTTCTATCTCGGACATGTTTTGTTCACAAGAAATATTTCCTTGGCCAGCAGAAATCGTTTGGGAAATTTGGAAAGGATTGAGCAAGGTTCCGCAAGATGTCATGAATTACCTAAGTGAATAAACAACACTCACCCTCCCCTCTCCCCCACTTGTGGGGCCAGGGACATGGCCTGAGGCAGCAACGAACAAGAAAGTCCCGTCAACTCTCGGCTATCAATGGTGCATGCAACAACCATGTGGTGTCAAACCCTGGCCTTGTTCATGCATACATGAGAGCACAGCCATGTATAAGCTCAGCCTCTTCCAAGTGTACACCTGAGCGTATAGCATCCATACACTCACGGCCAAGCATCCATCCGTCCCCCCTAACCCATTGCATCAGTATGGCCAAGTACACACACACGGACCCATCCATCCAACCAGCTGAGCCCATGCAAACACAAACACGGCCCAATCCATCCAACCACCCAAACCCTTGGCACCAATGAACGCACATTTTCAACCAATTCTGGAAGGAGCGCCCATGAAAGAGACATCTTCCCCATGAATTCCTGTTGATAGCAGTTGCATGTGCACCACACAGCTTGGCAACCCATGGACTTCCCTGTCGTTGGGGGCACCACGGCTTAAAGTGTTGAAATGTTCGCCGTAACTTCTTCAGCGAGCGTGCCGCGGTTATGGCCTAAAACCCACACCATCGTATGTGCCCGGCTCCCACGTTGCCATGAAAATGGTGCGATCCACTAGGGCTGAACTTGTGGTCTTTGTGGAACAAGTTGGCAACCACGTTGCCATGAAAATGGTGAAGGGATGCCTGTAAGGTCCAGCTGCATCCATGCTGCTGTGCATTACCATACTTCACAATGATTTTGCCGGATTTGCTCCTTGCCATTCACAGTGGCATACGGCGGTGGACTGTCTAATCCTCCACAGCTTGCGGCACGCTGCCATGGAAAACACCTCACCAACAAAGTCCTCATCTTTGAAGCCAAACGGCTTCTCCTCATCCAGGAAACCTGCATTGTCTGGTGGGCATGGGATGTGCAATGGGACAACTTACATTGGTTGGCAATACGGGTTGGAATATAGGACAAATTTCACAAGAACTTGAGGACTTGGATGATGTGCACGTGCTTCAGTTGGTTCATGCTTACCCGCCATAACTTGACATTGTGGGTACAAGTTGGGCGCAGGAGGGATGCGACAGTTGCGAACAAGTCTGGAGCTACCGCCGGCAACAGAATTAAATGCCTTAATAAGGTTTGCAGTGGTTCCAACAGGGCGTGCATCAATTTCTGTCCGTGCCCTGCTGCAATGACGGTGTTCTAATGGGGAAGACCCGAGGAACAAAGGTGTATGGCCCGGTAGACATTGTACGGTACGCACTGCTGAGATGCAGATCTAACTTGGGTGTAGGCCTGCATTGTATCTTTCAAAAATAATTTGTATAGCTTTCAATTACAGATCTTGAACCCTCAAAACACGTTTTTGTTCTGACCCTGCCTAAATTTCTCTCTCAACCAGGCATTTCCCGACAACTTTACACGACTCTACAGAAAAAACACAAATCCCATGCTGGTAGTTCACTACTAACATTCCCCGGATTTTTGCCATTCACTAGGCGGGAAGCACAATTTGTCTTCGTCAGGCAAAAATCCGCCGAGCCGCAGGTAACCTGCAAAATGGTGACAAAGTGCAACCGTTTCATGTACTTATTCCTCAGGTGAGACATCTGGTAATGAACGCTGCCTTGCTTACTGAGTTGAGGCACTGTGTGCGTTAAATAAGGTGTCGCCGTTTTTTCCCAAACCCTGAACAAGCATCTGTTCCAATTGCCTTTTAAGTTTGGTCAGCTCAAGTTCGCTCATCTGATAGTTCCCTGTGAGCTTTGGTTTTCTTTCCAGCTTACGTTTTATCTGGTGATCAACACTCCATTGCAGTGGTAAGTCTCAAGGCAGTTTATCAGGAAGAAATACTTCAAATTCACTGAAAACGGATGAAAAATAGTCCGAAACAAGTGTGAAGTTGTAAGGTATTGAGGCCGATGTGGCTATGGTTGTTGCTGTAGTTTCTTCCGCCTACAATGTTTCCATGTGGAAATGACACGCTTGTGCTCCGCATTGAGATCTCATTTGGCCATGTCCAGAAACTTCAGCTGATATATGATGACTTCTGCAACCTCATGTGCTTCTTCCACCTGTTCTGCTTCCCGTAACCGTTGCTGCATTGTAGGTCACTTGACCAGAGGTAGATGTCATTTTCTGTCATTAATACTAACCTAGACTGCTCTGCTGCTCTAATCTATCTGCAGATTGTCCCATACAAGAAATCTCACCCGAGGATGAAATTGTGGTCTCTCATTGGACAAGTTCTCCTGATTGTTGTACCGTGCAGACCTTCTATTTGCACTTAGAGAGGTTTGCAAAGTCAACGAGTCTGCACTCGTCCATTGATATTTTTTTCCTTCAAACACCCTCATCCTGCTTTTAAACGCAAGGTTTTGAACCGTTTTGTTGCTTCTTTTTTTTTTACAAACTCGTCTATCCAGTATTGCCGGCACCATATTGCAAACTCACCACCCTTCGGTTGTGCTTGTAGTAGTATTGCTGGTTGGTTATCCTTGTACCCCTCGTCAATTTATGTGACCATAGGAGCCCTCGTCTACGATGTTGTGAGTTGCTCAGATGGGTGACCGGTTTGTGCAGATTTTTTGGGCCAGAGAGGAGTTTTATCTACTTCTACCCTTTGCTATCTCCTGAATCCTCATTTTTTCTGTGCGATGTCCTACCCTTCTTGATATGCTGCCGTTTCCAACAGTCACACAAGATGAACCCCAGCTTCCCGCAAGTCCAGCACATCAGATTGCGTTCATCAATGGCATCAGTCTCCATCAGAGACAAGGTTTATTTCAGTTGTGACTTTTCCCCGCCATGATATGGCGTGTGGCTTTGGGCTCTCCAGCCATTGGATTACCACATCTAAGCATCATAGTTGGCATTGTCAATGTGATTAGCTTCTGTGATCATTTGCAAAACGTTTTCTTGTATGCCGATTATGATGATTGCTTGTTTGATGTCATGCTTGAGGCAGTTGTTGTAGTGTAAACATAGTTCATTGGGGATGAGATCATTCCGTGAGATGATTTTCTGGAAACACTGTGTATCCTTTGATACGTTGGACTGCTGAAAAGGTCTTAAAGCTTGTACCGTGAATTAAATTTCTCATTCATTCCTCCAAAGCATATGAGGATGACGAGTGTGCGAAGTCCATCCAGCTCTCCATTACCGGGTTGCATGTCGGGGTTGTAGTTGTTGTGCCATTAATTGTCAAAGCTTTCACTGCATTTTCCAGTAGTTTTCCTGGAGAGTTTCATTGATTGCGTGTTGTTGGTTCTTTATCGATTACTGTTACTTTTCCCCAGGTGCGCTCGCTCCATTCACTGTTGTCATTGTGAGGACTGAAAAACTCTGAATGATGGAGATACACTGAAGACTTGTTTGAGGTTGTTTCATTGTGGTTAATGCATGGTTTTCTCTCCAACGCTGCAGCACTTACATGCCAAGTGTCATGCCGAGCAAAAGATAGGTGGTTCACAGGGATGAGGTGCAGAGAAAAAGAAGACATGAGGAATTGGGAAACTTGAATAACTTGTATCCGGCAGTAAGTGTACTTTGATGGAAAGTGTTGAACATTCTGACTGCAAACATGCAATAAAGGGAAGCACAATGAGGTATATGTTGGGTTGTAGACGCTCAATTTGAGCGACGCATGTGACAACGTGGCCTGAGTGGTCGCTTCAAGAAACTTCATTGAGAATTCAAGTGATTTAAAGAATACTGAGGCGTGGCTTTATAAGAGTCTAGCATCATCGAGAAGTCGACTGAACAGAATCAAAACACTGATACGGTTTGTGACACTTCTGTCCACCCTTATGGAATGTGGTCAAACCTGTCAGAAACTAAACGAGTGTAACACCGGAGGTCAGGGCAGGTGGCCGAAATTCCCTGGGCCAAGCAGCGTTAAAGTCCCGAGGTTGAACTTCATTGGATGATAATACCCACTCACGGAGCTTAGGGACTCGTGTATGTCCTAGACGTAACACCTGACTGGTTGACACGGCCAACTAGGAATAAATCATCCTGTAGTATGATGAATCCAAAAGCACCCTTACGGTTTGCTTGGGATGCTCTGTTATCCACTACATGGTTTCTGTGTTGGCTGAGTTGCCTGCTTTGCTTAAAAAACCAGAAAGATGTCAACCATATGCCAGGAACGAGCTACCATATCCATCTATTGGGTTGTCTTCATCCACCTGCCCTTGCTGCATTGTACACCAATGAACAACACAACCCACATCATTAAGTTGCTACAAGTTGTTCCTGTGTCAGGCCTGTGGTATCTTTCTATATCATAGAATGATTTTTAAAAAAAAGCATCAAATATGCGTCACCTCTGAAGGTAATGCATCGCTACAGCTTGTATAGTCCCGAGAAATCGTGTGATAGGAGCCGCCGATAAAGGTGGTGATTATGTCATAATTCTTACCTTGGATGCATGTTTTGATGTACCCATTGTTTTCTGCGTGAAAAGCCGTGAAAATTACATAAACAAACTGGGTCATTTGCTGCAGGAACAAGAAAGATATGGCCTTGCAAAGGTGAGAGGCGCACCTCCAGAAGATAGGAGACATACTGGTTTGGCCCTAGGCACGATGGAGCAGCTTTCCCATCCACTCAAGCTCAAACGCCCTTGAATAGACTTGTGGTCAATGAGGCAAGATTCGTTTTGGGCCATGGGCGCTTCAAGATGGCAGCTAAATGTGAATTTGCAAGAAAGGGCAAGGGAGCCTAGGGATTGTCCTAGGCGTGTTGATCTGCCCTAAGACTTTGTACATTACCTTGTAGTGATGTAGCAAGTCTAAGGATTTATTCCTTTTCCACCTCTCGTTGTACTCTAAGCATCACTTCCCACACATCCATTTGATCCCAGAGGTTTTCTGCAGTGCACCTTTGTACGTACGTCTTTGGGAGAGTTGTACGGCGGGAACCACAGTCACTAGGAGCGGTCCTTCTGCTAGGAGGGGGTCATGCATCATCTCAAGGGTTGGCCCATAACCAAGGGATCAAGGGTGGCCAGTTTTTTCCAAGAGCTCGGCATGTGACTGTGACGCCGGGTGCCCCTTGTTTCACATTTGGTATCAGAATATGTGGACGTTTGTTCAGATTTGCGCGAACCCAAGGAGGCAAGATTTCTGCCACAACTGCGTTTGGCCAAAATTAGTTTTCATTGCAAACAAAAGCATGGCAGTGGCATTTTACCGGAGTTAACTCATGGAGGAGATCCAGCTTGCTCCCAATGAGTTGAGCTATGAGAACCAGCAGCTGCACATGGAGGTTGAGGCAACGTTTGTCCGCCAAGGGAGGAGTTCATTGGGGGGTGTTGCAATGGCATCTGCACCTACTTTTCAGCGGCCCAAGTTGGAGGAGCCAAAGTTCTACACCAGCAAGGCCAGTGCGCAGGAGGGAATCTTTAAGGCCAACCAGTACTTCACGGCATTGGATGTTTGCTTGGGAGAAGATGCCACAACTCTGGAATATGCACCTTCACTTTTTTGGGAAATGGCACTACAAACGTGTTCAGCATTGTGCCAGACGCAGGAGACTGGGTTACGGGATAGGCTTGGGGCTGGGAAATTGCTTTAGCTATTGTTGAGTGTACCGCAGGGGCAAGAGGTGTAGCTTGGTGCACGGGGATTGAAGAAGAATCCAGAGATGTGGGAGCAGTTAAAAAAAGACACCTTAGGCATGTTTCATCCTCCTCAACGGCAGCCAAGTTGCACGTGATAAAATCAAACACTTCAATCATGGCAGATCCGTTTCTGACAACAAGACATGGTTCATGGCTTTGGTAATGCAGATTGCCAGTTTCTTGCTTGCGGAGGCGTATGACCGCTGCCATGACTGTTTGAAGCCGCATGTCCAATGTGAACAGGCCGTGCTCAAGTTGCGGTCTTGCATGAAGTTGGTTTCGGTGGAAGAGCGCATTGACATGGTAAGCTCCAATGTGTGTCCAAACAGCTACAGAACACAACCATATGTGGAACAGCCAGTTCATGCCATGCCCATTGAGGCGGATGTGTTAAATGTTTCCCCTTAGCATGCCTAGGTGCGGGACCAGGAGATGTTGACAAGACGTTGGAGGGAGGGAATTCTCGTATTTGACTTTAGCTGCCTGGAGAGTGCTCCAAATCCAGATTACACTAATGTTCTTGAAATTTGAAGAGCTTCTGAATCCGGTGCAGTTTGAATTTCCGGAATCGAACAAGTGGCAAGGGAGATATGAGCTTCCAAAGCTTGGGTGTGCGTGGCGGCTCAGGGAGTCGGCGGCAACTCGGCTGCTGGTTGAAAATCTGCTGGAATGACTAAAAAAAGTACATCTGGCGAGTTATCCCAAGAAGACTGCTGGGTTGTTCCAGCGGATAATCCGCCAGAAGTCAGTAGTACAGGTTGTTACTGGGGGACTTGGCTTGGATTCCAAAACCCATTAGTACAGTTCGTTACTCAGGGACTGTCAAATTCCGGCTGCAGGTCTGCAGAGAGGCTTCAAACTACGTCAATCCCCATCACCAAAATCAATGGTAAACAAATTAAAACTCACCCCAAAAGCACAGGGGACACTCCCACTATGTGTAGGGACAGTTGTCTCTCTGGAAAGGCATTTTGATGGGTCCTTGATGTGCGAGGGTGCTTCGGCGGGCGGGCACCATGCGCGCCGCTAACTGAGCGGCTGGAATGGTGTGTTGCGCTTTGGCTGACATAGCACAAGCTACGGTTAGCTGAATTGCATGCGGTTGGTACAAGGGGAAGCTTGCAACTAACCCTACAACTCGTCCGCTCATGTATTTGTCCTAAAACAAATGCAAAATTCAGTTCTTCTCTTCGCAACAGTGACTGTCTCTCAACTTTGTCCAGATCCTACAAATATAGTGTGAGGCAAAAACAAACCTCAATCATAGACTCAGAACTCCCACAAAACACAGCCGTGAACACAGTGAAGATTCCCTGGGGTACGTTGGAACTAAAACCACCACAGCGGCAGTTTTCTGATGCGATGCAATCCAAGAAGGATATAGGGCCACGTGCGGGCAGCAGGGAAAGAGAGGAAAGTATTAGGCTTGAGGTGATAAGGGTCATCACAAGCAGGATTGCCCCAAGTGTATGGGACAGCAAAGAAACAGGTAACAGAAATAAGGAGGGGATGACCTACTGTCACTAGTCTTCTTTGCGCAAGGGACAGCACCAGCCCTGAAAGGCTCTTGCCGATTAGTGGGCTGCCTCAAGTGTTGTTGTGAAGTAAAAGTGAGACCTGGTCCTTTCCAATGAATATCCTGGAGCTGGTTCTTGAGACTCTGGACAGGAGATTCAAGTGTCGGATTAAGCTAGGGGGTCTTCTGGATGACTACTTGAGCCATAGCTTCTGCAATGACGGGTTAGCAAAAAGGCTGGAGCTTGCACGGAAGTTCGGAATGTTGGTCAAGGCACAGCAGCTGTCCGGGGTGGTGGAGTGTGTCAGGCCTCTTGTCTAGCACAAGGTCCACATGGGTGAGTTGGTGTTAATTTTCCCTGTAGATGACTACAGCTGCTTGACTGGTCAGGATTGGTTGCATGCCTGGAATCCAGAGGTGGATAAGAGGAGCAACCGGGTGGTCGTGGAGGCATGCGGGAAGAACCTTACTTTGAAATTGTGGTAGGGTGAGGGAAAGGAGTCAGATATGGCAGGATCAGAGAAGCAGACACGCGTCATCAACTTGCAACACTTGAAGCGGTGCGAGCGCAAGGGTGGCCAGGTCTACCTGGCTTAGGTGCATTCAAAATAAGCAGCAGAGCAGCAGATTGCAGTGATTGAGAAAATGGAGGGGCAGCCAGAAGAAGGCAAGAGAGGTCTGGAGTTGCCTCCCGGTGTCAGGGAGGTACTCAATGATTTTGGGGACATTTTCCCAGCTGAGTTGCCAAAGGGGCTGCCTCTGCGGCACTTCATCAACCACAGAATTGAGGTTATTCCAGGGTTGTCACCAATGTTGCAGTTTTATAATCGCATGAATGACATGGAGCTTGGAGAGCTCAAGAAGCAGTTGGGGGCATTTGTGGACGAGGTCTTCATCTCGCCATCTCTTTCTCCATACGTAGCGTTGGTGCTTTTTGTCAAGACAAATTCAGGAGAGCTATGGATTTGTGTGGACTACCAGGCACTCAACAACATCACGGTGAAGATCCGCTACCCGTTGCCAAGGGACAAGGGATTATTTGCCCATCTACGAGGTGTGTGTTCTGTAAGCTGGATCTGAGGTTGGGATACCACCAAATCTGTACTGTGGAGGAGGATGTGATAAAGACCAAAATTTGGACACCCCATTGATACTTTGACTATATCGTGATGCCCACCGAGCTCCTAAACGCTCCTAACATATTCATGGTGCAGATGAATTGGGCATTTCACCCCTACTTGGACCACCTTTAATGCTTGCACCACATGCTTGTGGATTTCTTGACCAAAGTACAACATGCACATCAACACGTCATGAGTGTGGCTGCACTTGGGATGAGCAGCAGTAAAGGGCTGGAGGGCAGAGCCAAAGATAAGTGAGAGAAAGCGGGAGCAGTGGACCTGAAAAGTACAAGGGGGGATGTGGTGTAAATTTCCCCCTCCACATGCCTAGGTGAGGCATCAGGGGGGAGGGGGGGAGGAAGGGGGGCTAGCAAGCCTCTGGAGAGAGAAAAATCCCAGTATCGTACTTTAGAGGCTGGTTCATTACTCAAGAATAGAATTGGATGGATGCTCCTTATGAATTTTCCATGCAGTACAACATGAATGACCGGAATCCATTGATTAACAAGGAAGTTATGGGATCTCAAATTTGGGATGTGAGGGTGGCTTGAATCTGACATCCGATGGAACTTTCCACCAAACACGAGTAACACGGCGCATCCGGCAGAAATATCTGCTGGATGACTGAAGAGTCATTTGACAGATAAACTCCCCATATTCAGTAGTACAGGTTTTTCCTGCGCGACTTGGTCAGATTCTTGGCTCAATGGCCGCAACTCACTAGTATAGTTTTTACTTAGGGACATTGTGAAAACTCCACATTCAGGTCTGCAAACAAGTTTCAAACCCCTTGAAACCAAACTCAGTAATCGGTTTTTAAGACACACCCCAAAAGTGCAGGGTGCAGTGTCAGAAAATGTAGAAACACCCGTGCCTCCAGGAAAGCATTTGATAGCTTGGTAGGAAGCTTCCTGGCTATTCAAGCTGGTGTCTTGCTGGGGCGCGGGAAACCTTTGGCGGCTTGGGCCCAGATGGTTGGTGATTCATCTGTTGGTTGGCGTCATTGTGCTTGGAGAGGGCTCGTGGCCGGCATAATGCAGCAGATCAGCGAGGGTGGTCGGCGTGGGTGGTGACTTTATTCACGCAGAGGCTCTCCATTGAGGGGATCCGACTGCAGTGCAGAGTGATCCACAACTTTGGCCTGTGACGGGGCAGTGTGGACTTGTCACTCGGCGCGGATTCCACCATCTCACCGCCGAGGCCATGGCCACTGGCCTCTTGCTTTGTCAGATCTCCGTTACACTGATCCTCTGGAGGGGGAGGGAAGTTTATTGACATTCTGATTCT
>SZWC01039452.1:0-12875 GCA_023375785.1 Penium margaritaceum
TCTCTCTCTCTCTCTCTCTCTCTCTCTCTCTCTCTCTCTCTCTCTCTCTCTCTCTCTCTCTCTCTCCGCGTCTCCGTCTCTCTTTTTATCTTCCCATGTCATGTTGTACCATTGGCAGCGTCATCCGTATGACTAGACCTGGCCTTTTGAGACACCGGCTAGAAAGCACCAAGAAGTGCTCGAAATTGAGGGGGACATTTTCATCTGGAAACGGATGTAACTGTTGATACCAAAACCGTGCCTGAGCCATTGTTTAAGCGATGAATTTGCGAGAGCTGCCTTGTTCGACCCCCCTCTCTCCACGGACTGCCTGTCGTCGGAAGTCATACCTGGATGATGCCGTAGCAATTCCTACTCTCGGAGGGGCCTGTATTGGGAGCGCCCTCCCGTCGGATGCCGGTTTGAGTGGTAAGAACGGTCATTTTGATAGCGGTTAAATTCATGCATGGGCAACGGTTAGCGAAACTGACTAATGCAATAATCGATTCTTTTGTCGGTTTCCTGCAAGTCTCACCGCCGGTGAGATGGGCCCAAAAAGCACCAGAGAAGAAACATTGACGAATCAAGAGTGAAGCACACTCGCTACGGGCCAATGAGAATGGTTGCATGTTCCGGGCGCTCTGAGCGCCGTATGCTCCTCGCGGTTAAGGTATTAATGGGCACTGTTCGATGATGCATGTGAATTCAAACTCAGTTGACGCAAAATTTTGGTGATCATACAGTTCAAAGAATTATGTAGCCATCAAATAGCGACGCCGGTAATGTTGCCGTTAGATCAGTACATGCGACAATGGATTCCGACGGTAGCGAGTCCGCTTAGGTATTCTGCTCGGTACGAAGCATAAAACATACATGAGACTATGAAGTCGGCATTTCCCTTGGTGCACTCTAGGAAACAAGAACCTACATTCGTCATGAATTGGACTCGTCACTTTGCAGCTAGGCGAGGCGCAAACACCGTAGCTCGGATAAACTTGCCCTTGTTTAAGATGATGTTCATTTTGTTCTTGAACAAGATCCAGGGCCTGAATAGCTCGGATGGACAAAACATCATAACTAGAAAACTTCTCTGACACACTAAATAAAACAACAGCCAGATTTCAATGCTGGGGTAATGTTGATTGTTCGACGTCAAATCCAGGTTGTACGTTCACTCGGATAGTGGAGAATACGATTGGCCAAAACACATGCTAAGCAATCCTGCTTCAATGGGAGAAAACTAACTGTTGATCCTTCGGACTCGTCGAAGTGGCCGCCGAGTTTGTTCGAGCACCTATCCAGACAAACGAATTGTGGGCGCTTGGATGCGACTCTATTGTCCAACTGTAGTGTCCAACTGGTTTGCATGTCTCAAGTCATCATTTTCCTCTGAAGTCTTTCCCTTGAACGAACTAGAACCATCTCCGACGGTTCGCCTACTAAAAAAAATGGTAAGACCCTTGAGGGGCAATTTGTGACATTGCAACAAACCATGTGAGCTGGTCAAACACAAAGATCTCCTGACACTGGCAGACACGGACAGGCAAAAGCCCACTTCGGCGGGATCGAGAACCAACTTGTATGCTAAGATCGTCAAAAGAGTAAACAATGAGACAACGTAGGTTGAGTGAACAATACGACTACAATGGTAGCTCAGTAAAATAAAACACAACAACTTCACCTAGGTAAACAACAGCACCACAACGTCAGCTGAGTAAACAATGGGACCACGTCAGATCATAAAAAAGGCACCAAAATCTCAACTAAGTAGAAAATTGTACCTGAACACTTTTGAAAATAAAGAATCAAACATCATGAATAAAATGTAAAGTTGAATTTTCGGCAAGAACACATAATCACATCGACAAACATAAGGACCAAAATTGCAATAACTTGAACAAAATACTCAATTTTTCTGTTCATTGAGTAGCCAGTCCTCAATTCCTACATCCATGACTCCTCATGATGACTTAACATGTAATCCTCTTTCCTTACTATACAAATGAATCATGTTTTGGAATGATGATTTTTGTATCCTAGAAATTCATCAAAGTATATTCATTCTAATGAAAATTATGCCAGCCACAAATAGTGCTTCAACATAGCTAACCCTAGTTTGGTGAAGCTAAATGTTATTCTTGTTTTTACTAGTAGTTCCTCCATCTACAATTTACAAAGAATTATTCCAATTTATTTTCAACTTAAATTTTAATACTTTTCATTCGGGCATCAAAATGTTTCCCTCATGTTCACCACACATAAATGATGCAAAATTCACGGTATTGTAGATATCCATACAAAATAAAACAATAAGCATGTATACCTGTATGTAGATGTTTTCCAAAGACACATTTATACCTTCATCTTGATACGTTACTATTGACATTCATGATTCACCCACGCAAAAATGTCTACTCATACATAGGTGCAAATATCAAAGGGAAGACAATGGGTAGTCGATCGCTTACAATAAGGCCAAAAATACTACAATAGATTTTATACAAAATATCTAGATACCCTGGGGTTAGAAACCGAACTCGTTAAACCTTTGGTGCTAGACATTTGAGCATTGCTCATCCCGGTTTTTAGTTTTTGATCACCAAAAGCCATGCCTTAATGTTGTTTGCCACAAGAAACCTTGTGATGACCCGTATTCCACATTGTGAAGTTACAATGTATCCTCAAAATAGGTGGTATGTTGTAACTTCATGATGTACTCCTCTTGTATAGTGATTAATTTAGAGGTTATTGGTTTTCTCATTGTATATTTTTCATTTCTCGGAACACGTCATGCAGAACAAGTGGAAGAGCATCCTATTTTAGGGGTCATTTTTGAATTGATCCCTTTTTCGTTTTTGAAAACTTTCCCTTGAATAATGCTGTCAAATATGACACCATTTGTTGCTATTCCGAGTTATCGTTCTTTCCCTTCAGAGATAACTAAGGCTGGTCAAATCTTTTCTCTCAACCTACCCCCTTTCATGAAGGCTTTATTCACTTCATCAACATTTTTCAAACCAACATCATTGAGAGATGCCACCAAAGTGTTAGAATGGAAACGTGTGGACAATGACCATGTACCCGACTCAGTACCTCGTCACATACATTCTGACTGAAAAGCGTCTTATGATGGAATTGTTTAATTTTATGCTTATTGATTTCAAAAAGATGAACACATGCAAATGGAGATCAAAATCCTTTGAAAGGCTTAGACAACGCTTTCCCACATGTTTAAAGGGTACCTTGTAACTTTGACATTGTATTTGCATTTTTTGTCTATCTATGCCAACCCCTTCTGTTTCAAAAAAACATTTTCAAAGTCCACTTAGACTCACATATGAGATTAAGGGTTCTATTTTGCATGGACACCTTTGAGGCTCTCTCATTGATACCCCAAACAGGTTTGCTCTCTAGAACACAATGAAGGTTTGGAATAGAACGTACAGTTATACAGTCAAGAGAGACTGTCCCAATCATTATCTGATTGCAATAGTCCATGGACACATTTCTGCGACCAAAACCATGAGCTTGTGCCAAGCTTGACAAAAGTACATGAACCAGATCGTGGAAATGGAATCCAAACGACCACCTCAACAAAAAAGATGGTCATGGAGTTTCTACCGTTCTCCCTAACGCAATAAATAAACAATTACAAATAATGAACAAATCCTAAATTCATAAAGAATCATCAACATAGATTCAAAAGGCGTGTTGAGTAATGAATGATCAGACAAGGAAATGACCATCGGATGAAGAAGTAAATCATTCACTTTTAAAACACAAACATTTCCGAGCGCGCCTTAACCTTTCCACGCTTAATTCGAGCATCCGTGTTACATAAGTATCAGAGCTGTGTTGGCTCGCAAACGCCGTCTTTGTTTCCATTCCATTGTGAAAATCCTCACACACCATGAGGAATGGTGACTTGATCAATGAAGAGCAGGTGACCTCAAAGTGATGTAGGTGGAACGCTGCTAATAGGTGCCCAAACTGCACAACCTCCATGGGCGCACACCTTACCTCCACCATTCCAATGTACATCCACATTGTTCTTCTCTCGGAAAGGCCTACTAGACCAGCAAGCTGCCACATCACCATCTTGTTACACCAACAAAGGAGGCATAAGGGGTGAGCGAGGAGCCTTCAGCGTTTTATCTTGGTGGGGGCCAAATCAAGCAAGAACAAAGTACTCGTCACCGCTTTCTTTTCCAAGTAGGAAGGAGGACGGAGAGCTATAAATTGGTCTCTGTTCTTCTGTTTTCAACACGCTTTTTTTATGCGTATAAAAGACTAATACCTAAAGAAGCTACTTGATTTCCTCATTCAATTGTGGTTTTGCAGATGTTGTTAGAATAGTGAATTATTTCCTTGTAATTTCCACTCCAATCCAAAATTCTTTCGTGAACCTAACGTTGTGTGACTTGAGTCAGAGAGTAGGTGCTTAGTAGCATGTCCTCTCCTTTCCCATTCAACCAAAAAAGGGAGGAGTTTTGGTTTGGAGGCACCTCGGTCCACCATGGGTTTTAAGCAAGGCACACGTGGCCCATAGTTTTTCCTGCACCAAGTAACAAAAAAAAGGGAGGGAAGAGGGGAGAGGGGTACAAGGAGGAGGTTGCAGAGTGAGAGAGCCAAAGCAAGGCCTTGCTAGGGGAATGGCTGATCTTTGGACTGGAATGTCCACAATCTTTGAGCGCTCTCGAAGCACCAGTCCTGGCCGCTCCGATGAACACATACCCTATAGGTCAAAGGAGGGTCGCAAAACATAAGCGCCTAGTGACCACCTTCTAAAAGTTCATCATTACAAAACAACTAGAGGGGGAGGTGCCTATCCGGCGTCACCAAGAGGCAAAGCACCAACATCTCCAAAGGAAGGACATCAACACAAGATTCCCGTCACGGCTGCCCAACAAGGCGATGAGAAAATTAGATGGCTTGGTGTTGAGCTTGGTTATAGCAACGAGGTAATGCCCACTCTGATCACATGTGCAAATGAAAAAAGTTTGAAGCTCACCAAGGGGACCATTGCTAATAGTGAGAACCTTAAAAAGGTTTCCAAATGAGAAGAGCATGGAGATGAATCACCCAAAGAACAAGTAAATTGCGTGATTATTGAAGGTGATCGTGAAGTTGAGGACAAACCAGACGCAATCGACACACCTAGGAAGGGAAGTCAGATATGAAACTCCATGTAAGAAGAATGTGAAGTACGCGCTAACCAAGTGGAATGTGCATCCGTCTGTGTGGGCGATAAGGGTCATGCTCTCATTTGAGTAAGAGGGGAGAGCTCGAACTACAACTCGGCCGATTTTGGCAGCAACGCATCATACACTCGATACCGTTGTGTGTTGCTTGAATGATTACAAAGAACTCGACTACCTCTGCGCCCGCATCCCTTTCAACATTTACACACCAGTCATGACCATCATGGGTGTGCTTGTTTACGTTAGTGACTTGGTTTGCATTATGATTCATGAACAATTGTTTGTGGTACAACGGATGAATGAGAATTCGAACAAAGAGAATAGGAAGTTGATGCGTAAGGTCACAATCACCGACAAAGGTGGTGGCGCGGGCACTCAAGGAACTTTGCATGAAGGAAGCTAGAAACTAGCATATCTTGTTCTAAATAATAGTCAATACAGCTCATTGCGCTGCCAGGGTGGAGTTCAGTCGAATTTTGAAGAATCACGAGCACGAAAGCGCTCAAAGTGTACGTGCAACTCTTTGCGATGCATGTCGAGCTCTTGGCAACGATCCTCCTCCCCGCATAGAAGTAAACATACCTAAACCACAGGCTCGTGCATCTCAAACTCATGCCTAGATGGAAGTAAGGAGTGGCTGGAGTATGGTCCTTGAACTGGCCTATCACTACAATTGCACGTGCCATGTCAACACATTCTTGATGATTATTCAGAGGCACGTTTGCCTTGCTTGAATCGAGGAAGCCTAATGGGGTGTACAGCGCATGCTTTCCTTGAAGCCTAAGTTGTTTGAGAAGCTGACAGAGCTTTGAAAAAGAAGAAAAGACACTTGACCCCCAGCTAAAAGAAGTATTGCAAACTAATGCGTCTGCAATTTTTAAAGCCTTTTGACTCACAGAAGGTGAAGAGAGAGCTCAAACCTTTCGGGTAAAGGAGCATGTATGTGAAGCAGTATGCTACGACATTTGTTTAAGACTAAAAATCAGGTCCAAGATTGCCACATGACAAAACATGCCAAGATTCATCTTTTGTGAAGTGATTTGGCTTGTCCATAGTAACAATTTTTGTACCTTCAAAAAAATGTCTAAAAGTAAAAGTCATAACACACACTAATAGCACGCTTCTTTGCGGTTTACAAGCAGAACTTTGGACTATGGGATCGCGACCCGCATGAAGGAAGGTTGGCATGTGAAGCGTAGTTAGCGCCAACAGATGGTTTACCTAAGCACATAGTAAAGGCAACATCTAAGTCCTCCTATAATTTCTGTTGACACGATGCACAAAAACTCACGCTCCTTTATCATCTAAAGACTCTAGCACCTGGCTTGCACATTTGGCAATACTGTCCCCGGCGTGATCAGCAACGACATCAAGGACAATGGCTTGGCCAATAGTATAATCATGGCGTGTGCCAAGGCAGAAGACCAAACCACTTTCGAGGTGGTGGCAAAAATTGCTTTCATGGAGGTGTTTAGCACCAGGGTGGGCAACGTGAAAGCAACAGAAATATACGCAAGGGACGCCTTCACTTTGGCGGGGTCAAGGCCAAAAACATGTTACCATCCAATGTCAAGGGGCATACGGTGGTCAGCATGGACACGAAAGTGCCTTTGACGATGACTTAGACATGGAAAGAGGTGTTTGGGGGCACGTCCTGCGTCCCCACCATGGTCGTGAATAACATAGTCACAATCCCTTGTTGCTACAAGTGGGCTGCTTTGTAGGGTTGTTGTTAATCATGGGAAAGATGATGACATGATGTTCATACTTTGTGATGATGATATCAACAATTTTGAACTCTTATCAGCAAAGGATATCTCAACCGTTTATGTGCCTTTTGTGAATCGCAAAACCCTTCACCATGATTGATCATGCCCACTCTTCTACATGACCAAAGAAACCCGAAAAAACAACACGAGCCTGTCTGTAGCCACTAGAGAAAATTGGCCACATGTGATAGAAAATGTACACAAAGCTCATGGGAAGAGTTATTTGACGTCAATATTAGTGGTCCTACCTGTGGGTCTAGAAACAAAGAATTCAGCATTTACAGGATGGAAATTTGTTGGCCTCGTTTATCAAAAGACATCACATGTGGGAGCAATTTGATGACATGGTTGAGATACCAAGGAACACTCATGCTTATCGGATCTACCATTAAGCCTGTTTTAAGGCTTTTCATAGGAAATTCCAAAGCATCCATGACAATGCTATTTGATAGAAAACTGACGGACACCCTTACACAGATCTTTGTGGATGTTGGGGTGGATGATTTGTTTGTGAGTGGTGCATTTGTGCACACGTGGCAGTTAAAGAATACGCCTCACACTGGTATTGTGGTCATTGATGACATCAAAGAGGTGTCAAACTTTGGAAACTGTGTGGCATAGCTTAAACCGGCCGACTTCACCATGATTGTTCGCCTTACCGTGCTAGATCTTATGTATCTGTTTGAAGTTGTTCTCGAAGACATGTGTCTTGTGCACTACAAGGCATTCATGTGCTTTGAATCAAAGACATTCGAGATTAGGAGTTGAAGGAGGATAGCCACTCGATCTTTAACCCCAAAAATCGAATGACATGAAAAACGACTGAATCAAGCCTCTCGGCGCTTTAATTAAAACGGTGACTTTGACAAGGGTGTAGTTTTTTTCTTGCAACCTTGAAGAGAATAGATGACAAGACACAAGGTGTGGTACCCTAAGGAGTCACAAACATACCCCCAGTATTCTTGAATGTTTATGAGGCATCACCGAATAAGCTACCATCCTTACAAATGGGTGAACATACCATTCAGTTGGAGCTCGTGGCTGTGCCTCCTTATAATGTTCTTTTCATACCATTACGGTAAAAAGCAGAAGTCCAAATCAAGGAGTGCCTCTGGAAGGGTTGGATTCAACCAAGCTCTTTATCCTTCAAAGCATCGATCATGTTTGTGAACAAGAATGATGGTGGCCTCAGAATGTGCGCGGACTATCGGGCGTTGAACAAACTCACTATAAAAAATTGATACTAGCTCTCGCGCATCGGGGACCTATTTGACCAACTTCAAGGGAATTTTTTTTCATGTTTCTAGATCTCTCGTAAGACAATGATCAAACCCGGTAGACATAGGACGATGTGCCCAAAACTACATTGAAGTTCATCTCGGACACTTTTAGTTTTGGATCTTGTGCTTTGGAGTGACAAACACATTTGCAACATTTTAAGCAGCGATGGAAGACATCTTCCATGAACACAAAGACAAGTCGATCCTTTTGTATCTTGAAGACATCCATGTTTTCTCCAAGAACCACGAAGAAAACTAGCCTCACTTGTGAATGATTCTTGAGATTCTTCACAAGAACTTCTTCTTCACTAAGAGAAGTAGGTGTAAGTTTGTGTAGCCAAAGTTTGAGTACCTTGGCTACATCAGTAGTGGCAAGGGGATCCAAGTGGACCCTTGTAGGGTGCAGATCATAAGAGAATGGCCTCAGCCCAAAAACGCGGGCTAGCTCTACTCTTTCCTTGGACTTACAAATTACTTCTAGCGGTTTATGAGATACTAATCCATGTAAGTGAGCCGTTTCAACAACTTGACTTGAAAGGTAAATACATGGGTTTGGTCAAAAAAATGCCATGATGATTTTGAGGCTCTTAAGGCTATGCTCATCTCTAGAGCGGTACTTACAATCCTACACCCAAAGAAGCCGTGGGAGGTACATTAGGGAGTTGTGCTCATGCAAGATTGGAACCCTCTTGCCTACGAGAGTCACAAACTCTTAGGCATAGAGACCAGGCACACCACTGGGTATTTGGAAATGTTGGCAATCGTGCATGCTTTCAAGTTATGGTTTTGTTATCTCGAAGGTACAGAGGGAAGGTTCATGGTGGTCATGGATCACATCACTCTGATGTATTTGTAAGTACAACCAAACCATTCAAAATGACAGGCAAGGTGGAGTAAATACCGGAGTCGCTTCACATTCTTTTGATAGTATCAACGAGGGCAATCTAACATGGCAGACCGAACGAGTCAAAACCCAATACATTTAAGCCTCATGCTGAGTAGTAAGGGGATCATAAACCGACACTTTGCTTCTGTTGCAACAAAGACAACAATGTACACAAACCCACTTCGCCCACCCCCACGACCATTGGTTTGTGTGAACCCTTTCAAGAATCGCATTCAGATGGGGTACCCTTTGGAGTTCTGGTTCACTAAGTCAAAGAACATTGAACGGTATGGCCTCGTGGAGGTTGTCGGGTTATACTGGCATGGCGAGTAGGTGGTGGTCTTAGGTGTCACCAACTTACGACAACACGTCATACTTGAGTTTCATAACCTTTCCTTCTTAGGTCATATCGAATCGAAGAAGATAGGACATGCTTTTGCTCTACATTATTGTTGGCCAGGGTGGAACTTTGATACGAGGAAGTACTACATGGTGTGTGATATTTTCCTTTGAAACCAGACTTCGAACAAGGCACCTACAGGTCTCCTCCAGCATCTTCAGCTCCTCGACACCCGATGGGAGTTGGCGTTCATGGATATCATCGTGGGACCCTCAAAGACCAAGAAAGGCCATTGTACTATCTTGGTCGTTGTGAACAGGGCAATAGGAATGGTCCATTGAATGCCTACAACAACTCGCGTTACAGCCGAAGAGATTACCAAGCTTTTTTACAAAGGCGTCATCAAGTACCACGGCTTACCCATCAAATCATCTTTGACAATGATCCACGCTTTGCGAGCCGGTTTCGGCTTGCATTATTCGAACGGTTTGGAATATGATAAAGCATGTACTTGACATTTCATTCCGAAACTAATGGGCAAACAGAGCGCATGAATTGAACACTCAAGGAGATGCTCCACATATACATGAGTAAATAAATGAAGGATTGGGAGAACTCTTTTTCCCCAGAAGAGTTTGACATGAACAACGCGGTCAATAAATTGACTAGTTTTGCCCCATTCATTCTCGACCACAATCGGCATCCAGTGGTACTTGCTTTAATGGTGTACCGCTGGGGCGTAGGGATGTTGATCAAGTGTCCTTCACTTAAGCCTTTGCTGAGCGCATAGATGCCTTTGACAGGATGTCAAGGCCCATTTGTATGTGGCTCCACAACGCCTAAAGGCCTATGTTGACTAGAGACGTCATGAGTTGACATTCCCATCTAGGACATTTGCGACTTAAAGCATAGGGTGCACAAAAGTTGTTACAATGGTTGCAACCTTTTACGATTACATAGAAGTTGGGAAGTGTGGGTTATTGGTTTGCTCTCTTACCAGCCATGCGCATTCATGATGCCTTTCATGTGAGTCTCCTTACACCCTACACTGCTGAGGTTAACCTATTCAGCCACCCTCTCTTGATGTCCTCGCTTCAGAAGGCTAGTGTGAGGTGCACCGCATCCTCCAACAATTTGAGCATCATTTACACGCACGAGTGATGAAGGAGTACCTCATCCTCTCGGCCGGTTGTGGACGTGACCATAGCACTTCGGAGCTAGGGTTGCGAGTGCCAATTGTGGCAACAGTGGAATACTGGGACAAACTGGCCGTGTGTCGGAACAAGCGTGCCCTTCAAGGTACCACCTCAACACGAGTCTTCTTAAGAGGATAATGGCATTGGCCTTCGGGCTGATTTTCGGCTTACTCATGATTGCTTGTCATAGGGACACCTGAGCACATGTTCCGGGGTTGCTTCATGTAGGAAGAGTTTCCACTATTTGCTTTTTGAAAGCTGAACAAATTGTGCATTTTGAAATGTGCCAAATTAGGATGTTATCCTCTCCATGGATTGGGGAGTTTTGCATGAATGATAGATGTTCATGTAAAAACGTGTTCTCCACGAAAGAGAAAATCGGATTGAGGACGACTCATAGCTAAGGGGGAGGAATGAAACACAATGAAATTTTGGAACTGCACCTAAAACTTTAGAGCAGAAAAAGAATGTCGCAATCATGACCTGATTGTAACAGCCCATGAACACTAATGTGCAACCGACACCATGAGGTCGCGTGAAGGTTGACGCAAGTGCCTGAAACTAATAGTTGAAATTGAACTCAAACGACCGTCTCGTCGGAAAATACAGTCACAAAGTTTTCAAAGTTCTCTTTAACAGATACAAAAATAATTAAAAATAAAGAACAAGTTATAACTTTGTAAAGAATCATCAACGTAGCTTCGAAAGGCGTGGCAAGCCATGATGACTCGGGTAAGGAAAAGAGCACTTTGACGAGGAGGATGGCTATTCAATTTTACAATGTGAACTATTTCTAGCTTGCCTAGGCCTTTTGAAACTTAGTTGGAGCATCCGTGTTACACTCTCAATGCATGTGGAAGTTCGTGACCTCGAAGGAAAAATCAACACAACTTCTTTAATTTGTTACAACTCCGTTTAAAACAAGCTTTTTACTATTTGACAAAGGTGATGGCATCATCAACTTTATGCGACATGCATACAATATCGACATTCCTATGAAATCACTCTTTGGGATGCATTTTTGGTTTTCTACAATTATGGAATAAAGGTCAAAGTTAGAGATATTGCATTTTGATTGAGGATTCTCTGAGTTCACAGTTCGTGCCCCGTTTTCTTGCCCATGGTTGAATGTTTACTTGTGATTGGAGTATCCTACAGCTTGTTTTCCGATTCGGCTATTGTAGCTCGCATAACCGCCATATTGCCGTCAGGTCTCGTATCAACGGCTCGAAAGCCGCGTATCCGAAAGAAATGAATATACAACCGATTTGTGGCAGCGTGTGAAACGAGTCATGGCGTATACAGCGGCCATTGCAAGCATCCGCTTGACGACAAAAGAAAAAGGACAAAACTTGGTGCACAGGTCAACCGCTACGTTTGGCCCAGAGGCGGGAGGTACGGAATCTCATTCGCGTTAAGTGTGTTTGCTGGGAGGCAGCAGAAGACGGGCATCGTGGTAACGCCGACCAATACGCGTCCGGGATGGTGAAACACGCGGCGGATGAACCACGTCTGTCCTCAGCGCCAGATGACCAAGCAAGCCTGGATCCTATCGAAAATGGCGTCCGCCTTCTCCCCTGTCTGTCCGGTCCTGGATGAAACGTCCGGGCCCACCACTAGGCGTTCCGATGAGCTATTGTTGTGAACTCTACCATCCGGACACGTCGACAGATCCGACGAGTGATGTCCGATTGGCTTGGTCCCTGACGTTGACCGTCTCTGACCTGGCGGATGCTGCCGGCACTGCTTGCAGCCTCTTCTTTCCGTTGATGAATGGTGCGACTGGCGGCGGTTGGGTCTGGGTCGTGGCATGCCATGGTGTGCGTTGTGGCAGAAGCAGAACGGTGCAGAATGGTCCGCAAACCCTTTCCCATAACACACGTCCAGCCATGATGGGCATCGAAACCCGAGTCCAGCATCTTCGATTCGTACTCGTTTTCGTTTTCTAATGTCAGGATTCAGACGGTTTGTTATGCAACATGGAGATGGTCCAGAAACCTTCCCGTGCCCATCCAACCCTCGACCTATGGCTACACATGCTGCTGCCGCTACCGCTGCAGCTGCTCTCCCTTCACCCAAAGAGCTTCCCAGAAAAACCTGCGCGATGCGGTCGTCGGGCGCTTGCTGCCCCGTGCATGGGTGCGCGCAGCATTTCTACCGACCGAGCGCGGTCCGTGCGCCTCGCCTCCTTGCCCCACATCCGTGCTCACCCCCCCCCCCCCCA
>SZWC01039455.1:0-12870 GCA_023375785.1 Penium margaritaceum
TCTGGTGTCTCGCTTGGACTTGCACCACGAACAAGGTTTGGGGGACTTACTCCAAGGGAGCAGTGCATGCCCAACCTGTCCGTCAACCCATAGCAGTGGCCATGGGGCATAGAAGAACAACATTGCCAACCATTACCCAAGCATTGCCAGGCTTTACCAGGGATTCCCAAGCATTGCCAATGCATTGCCAAGCATTGCCACGCATTGCCCAGGCATTACCAGGAATTGTTAGGCATTACCAAGCCTTGTCCAGGCATTGCCAAGCTTTTCCTAGGCATTGCCAAGACATTGCAAAGCATTGCAAGGAATTTCCAGGCGTTGCCAGGCATTGCTAGGCATTGCCCGGGCATAGTGCAGGCATTGCCAGGCTTTGCCCAGGCATTACCTAGCATTGCCCAAGCTTTCTCAGGCATTGCCAGGCATTGCCCAGGCATTGCCAAGCAGTGCCAGGCACTGCCAGGCATTGCCCGCGAATAGCCAGGCATTGCCCACGCATTGCCAGGCATTGTCAGTCATTGCCAGACATTCCCTAGGAATTGTGTAGGCATTGCTCAGGCATTGCCAGGCATTGCCAAGCATTGACAGGCATTGCCATGCATTACCCAGGCATTGCAAGGCCTTGCCAAGCATTGCCAGGCATTCCCCAGGCACTTCAAGGCATGACCAGTCATTACCAGGCATTACCCACAATTTGCTAGGCATTGCCCAGGCATTGCCAAGACATTGCCAAGCATTGCCAAGTGTTGCCAGGCATTGCCCGGCATTGCGAGGCATTGCCCTGGCATTCCCAATCATTGCGAGGCATTGCCCAGGCACCGCCAGGTGTTTCCCAAGCATTGTGAGGCATTCCTAGGCATTGTCCAGGCATTGCCAAGCATTGCCGAGGCATTACTAGGCATTGTCCGGGCACTACCAAGCATTGCCAAGCATTTCACAGGGATTGCCAGGCATTGCTAGGCATTGTCAGGCATTTACAGGCATTCCCAGGCATTGCCTAGGCATTGCGAGGCCTTGCCCAAGCATTGCCAGGCATTGCTTAGGCATTCCCATGCATTGCCCATGCATTTCTAGGCATTGCGCGGGCATTCATAGGCATTGCCAGGCATTGCACAGGCATTCCCAAGCATTGCCAGGCATTGCCAAGCATTGCATAGGCATTGCCAGGCATTACTAGGCATTGCCCAGGCATTGCCAGGCATTGTGAGGCATTGCCAAGTATTGTCAAGCATTGTTAGGCATTGCAATGCATTGTCTAGGCATTGCCAGGCATTACCCAGGCATTGCCTGGCATTGCTAGGCATTGCCGTGCATTGCCCATGCATTGCCAGGCATTGCCTAGGCATTGCCAGGTATTACCACGCATTGCCAGGCATTGCCTAGACATTGCCAAGCACTATCTAGGCATTTATAGGCATTGCGAGTCATTACCTAGCGTTGTCCACGCATTACAAGGCATTGTCCAATCATTGTCAAGCATTCTCAGGCATTGCCCACGCATTGTTAGGCTATGCCAGGCCTTGCCTAGGCATTGCCGGGCATTGCCAAGCATTGCCCAGGCATTGCCAGGCATTACCCAGGCATTGCCTAGGCATTGCCGGGCATTGCCCAGGCATTCCGTGGCATTGCAAGGCATTGCCATGCATTGCCCAGGAACTGCTATGCATTGTTAGGTAATTCCATGCATTGCCATGCATTGGCAAGCATTACCAAGGCATTGCCTACCATTGCGCAGGCATTGCAAGGCATTGCCAAGCTTTGCTAGGATTTGCGAGGCATTGCCCAAGCATTGCGAGGCATTGCCCAGGCATTGCCAGACATTACCAGGGCATTGTACAGGCATTGCACAGGCATTGCACAGGCATCGCCAGGCATTGGCAGGCATTGCCAGGCTTTGCCATACATTGCCAGACATTGCCACGCATTGCCCGGGCATTGCGAGGCACTACCAATGCATTGCCAGGCATTGCGCGGGCATTGCCAGGCATTGCGTGGGCATTGCTCAGGCATTGCACATGCATTGCCAGGCATTGCCAGGCATTGCCCAGGCATTTCAAGTCATAGCCACAGCATTGCCACGCATTACCACGCATTGCGAGGAATTGCCTAGGCATTGCAAAGGCATTGTCCAAGCATTCTCAGGCATTGCATATGCATTGCCAAGTATTGCCAAGCATTGCCAGGCATTGCAAGACATTGCATAGGCATTGCCAGGCATTGCCCAGGCATTGCCTGGCATTGCCCAAGCATTGCAAGGCATTGCCAAACATTGCCCAGGCATTGCCAGGCATTCCCCACGAATTGCCAGGCATTGGCAGGCATTGCCTAGGCCTTGCCTGGCATTGCATAGGCATTGCCACGCATTGCTCATGCATTGCCAGGCATTGCTAGTCATTGCCAGGCATTGCCGTGGCATTGCCAGGCATTGCCCAAGCATTGCCAGGCATTCGCGGGCATTGCCCAGGCATTGCCAAGCATTGTCCAGGCATTCTTAGGCATTGCCAAGATTTGTCCAGGCATTGCAAGGCATTGTCAAGCATTCACAGGCATTTTTGAGCATTACAAGGCAATTCCCATGCATTGCTCGGGCATTGCCCAGGCATTGCCACGGATTACCTGGCATTGCCACGCATTGTCCAGGCATTGCCAAGTATTGCGAGGCATTACCAAGTATTGCTAGGCATTGCCGAGGCATTGCCAGGCATTGCCCAAGCATCCCCAGGCGTTGCCGGGCATTGTCAGGTACTGTCAGGCATTGCCTGGTATTGCTAGGCGTTGTCGAGGCATTGGCGAGCATTACCCAGGCATTACCAGGCATTGCCTGGCATTGCCAAGCATTGTCCAGGCATTGCTAGGCATTGCTAGTCGTTGCCAGGCATTGCCCTCGCATTGCCAGGCATTGCCAAGCTTTGTGAGGCATTGTCCAGGCATTGCCACGCATTGCCCATGCATTACTTTGCATTGCAAAGGCATTATCAGGCATTGCCGAGGCATCGCCCGGCATTGCTAGTCATTGCCAGTCGTTGCCCATGCATTGCCAGACATTGCCTAAGCATTGCCAGGCGTTGGCAGGCCTTGCCTAGGCATTGTCAGGCATTGCCAGGCATTGCGCAGACATTGCCACGCATTGCCCAGGCGTTCTTTGGCATTACAAGGCATTGCCAGGCATTGTCCATGCATTGTCATGCATAATTAGGTATTGCCAGGCATTGGCAAGCATTACCCACGGATTGCTTGGCATTGCCAGGCTTTGCCACGCATTGCCAAGCATTGCCTTGGCATTGGAAAGAATTGTCTAGGCATTGTCACGCATTGCCGATGCATTGCACATGCATTGCACAGGCATTGCTAGGCATTGCCAGGCATTGCCCGGCTTTGCTAGGCATTGCCAAACATTACACAAGCATTGCGAGGCATTACCATGCATTGTCTAGGCATTGCACAGGCATTGCCAGGCATTGTCAAGGCATTGCCAGGCATTGTCCAAGCATTGTCACACATTGTCACGCATTGCCACGCATTGTGTATGTATCGCATAGGCATTGCCCAGGCATTGCCACGCATTACACATGCATTGCCAGATATTACCAGGCATTGCCATGCATTGCCAGGCAATGGCGGGCATTACCCAGGCATTGCAAGGCATTACGAGGCATTGCCCATGCGTTGCCAGGCATTGCCCACGCATTGGCAGGCATTGCTTGGAATTGCCTAGGCATTGCCACGGATTGCCTAGGCATTGCCAGGCATTGCCTAGGCATTGCCAGGCATTGCCCGGGCATTGCCAGGCATTGCCAGTCATTGCCAGGCAATGCGTAGTCATTGTGAGGCATTGCCCAAGCATTTCGAGGCATTTCCACGCATTGCCAAGGCATTGCCAAGCATTATCGGGGCATTTGCAGGCATTCCGAGGAATGGCATAGGCATTTCCAGGCATTGCCAGGCATTACCAGGCATGGCAACGCATTGCCCAGACATGGCAAGACATTGGCCAGGCATGGCTAGGCATTGCCCAGGCATTACCAGGCATTGCACAAGCATTGTCAGGCATTCTCACGCATTGTCCATGCATCCCTAGGCATTGCCAGGCATTGTCTAGGCATTGCCAGGCATTGCCCATGCATTGCCAGGCATTGCTAGGCATTGCCAAGCATTGCTCAGGGATTGCCAGGCATTGCCAGGCATTGCCAAGCAATATCAGGCATTACCAGGCTTAGCTTAGGCATTGAGAGGCCTTGCCCAGGCATTGTCGGGCATTGTCCAGGCATTGCCAAGCATTGCTTGGGCATTGGCGGGCATTCCCAGGCATCGAAAGGCACTGTCCAGAATTTGCCACATATTGCCAGGCATCGCCAGGCATTGTGCAGGCATTGCCAGTTATTGTTTGGACATTGCCATGCATTGCCAAGAATTTCAAGGCATTGCAAGGCATTGCCCACGCATTGCTAGGCATTGCTCAAGCATTGCCAAGCATTGCCATGCATTGCCCTAGCACTGCCAGGCATTGCCCAGGCATTGCCACGCATTGCACAGGTATTGCCACGCATTGCCACGCATTGCCAAGCATTGCCAGGAATTGCCTATGCATTGCCAGGCATTACACAGGCATAGCCAGATATTGCGATGCATTACTAGGCATTGCCCAGGCATTACCAGGCATTACCAAGACATTACTAGGCATTGCTTGGCATTGCCAGGCATTGCCATGTACTTCTCAGGCATTACTATGCATTGGCGGGCATTGTCTAGGCATTGCCTAGCATTGCCTGGGCATTGCCAGGCATTTCCAGGCATTGCTAGGCATTGCCATGCATTGCCCAATCATTGCCAGTCGTTGCCAACCATTGCCCAATCATTGCCTGGCATTACCAAGTATTGGCCAGGCTTTATAAGGAATTGTTATGCATTACCAGACCTTGCCCAGGCACTGCCAGGCATTGCATAGGTATTGCCAAGACATTGCAAAGCATTGCCAGGCATTTCCACGCATTGCCATGCATTGCTAGGCATTGCCCATGCATCGTCAAGGCATTGCCGGGCTTTGTCCAGGCATTGATAGGCATTGCCTAGGCATTACCATACATTGCCCAGGCATTGCAAGGCATTGCCCAAGCATTCTCAGGCATTCCTAGGCATTGCCAAGCATTGCCAGGCACTGCTAGGCATTGCCCGGGCTTTGCCACGCATTACCGAGGCATTGCCAGGCATTGCCCAGGCATTGTATAGGCATTGCCTAGGCATTGCCAAGCATTAACAGGCATTGCTAGGCATTACCCAGGCATTGCAAGGCATTGCCAAGCATTGTCAAACATTGCCGAGGCACTTCCAGGCATTACCAGTCATTAACAGGCATTGTCCACAAATTACCAGGCATTGCTCAGGCATTGCCAAGACATTGCCAGGCATTGTTAGGCATTGCCAAGCGTTGCCAGGCGTTGCTCGGCATTGCCAGGCATTGCCCTAGCATTGCCAGTCAATACCAGGCATTGCCCAGGCACTGCAATGCATTGCTTAAGCATTGCGAGGCATTCCTAGGCATTGCTAGGTATTACCAAGCATTGCCCAGGCATTACTAGGCATTGTCCAGGCATTACCAAGCATTGCCAGGCATTTCAGAAGGATTGCTAGGCATTGCTAGGCATTGTCAGGCATTGCCAGGCATTAACAAGCATTGCCAGGCATTGCCTAGGCACTGCGAGGCCTTGCCCAAGCATTGCCACGCATTGCCCAGGCATTGCCATGCATTGCCCAGGCATTGCCAGGCATTGCCAAGGCATTCACAGGCATTCCCAGGCATTGCCCAGGCATTCCCAGGCATTGCCAGGCATTGCGAAGCATTGCACATGCATTGCCATGCATTGCTAGGTATTGCCCAGGCATTGCCAGGCATTGTCACGCATTGCCAGGTATTGTCAAGCATTGTCAGGCATTGCCAGTCATTGTCCAAGCATTGCCACTCATTGTCCGAGCATTGCTAGGGATTGCCAAGCATTGCACAGGCATTACCACGCATTGCCTAAGCATTGCCAGGCATTGCCTATGCATTGCCAATCTTTGTCCAAGCATTGCTAGGCATTGCCCGTAATTACCTGGCATTGCCCACGTATTACGAGGCATTTCCCAAGCATTGTCATGCATTCTCACGCATTACCCAAGCATTGTTAGGCATTGCCAGGCATTGCCCAGGCATATCCAGGCATTCCAAGGCATTTCCCAAGGATTGCCAGGCATTGCCAGGCATTGCCAAGCATTGCCAGGCATTGCCATGCATTGCTAGGAATTGCCCAGGCATTACCAAGCATTACCCAGGCATTACCAAGCATTGCTTGGCATTGTCAGGCATTGCCAGGCACTAAACAGGCATTACCAGACATTGCCAGACATTTTCCAGGCATTACCAAGCATTGCATGGGCATTGTCAGGCTTTGCCATGCATTGCTAGGCATTGCCATGCATTGTGGAAGCATTGCCAGTTGTTGCCAACCATTGCCCTAGCATTGCCAGGATTTACCAGGCATTCCCGAGCATTGCCAAGGCATTGTCAAGCATTGCCAGGCATTGCCCAGGCATTACCAGGAATTGTTAGGCATTACCAAGCCTTGTCCAGGCATTGCCAAGCTTTGCCCAGGCATTGCCAAGACATTGCAAAGCATTGCCTGGAATTTCCAGGCATTGCCAGGCATTGCTAGGCACTGCCCGGGCATAGTGCAGGCATTGCCAGGCTTTGCCCAGGCATTACCTAGCATTGCCCAAGCTTTCTCAGGCATTGCCAGGCATTGCCCAGGCATTGCCAAGCATTGCCAGGCACTGCCAGGCATTGCCCGGGAATAGCCAGGCATTGCCCACGCATTGCCAGGCATTGTCAGTCATTGCCAGACATTCCATAGGAATTGTATAGGCATTGCTCAGGCATTGCCAGGCATTGCCAAGCATTGACAGGCATTGCCATGCATTACCCAGGCATTGCAAGGCCTTGCCAAGCATTGCCAGGCATTCCCCATGCACTTCCAGGCATGACCAGTCATTACCAGGCATTACCCACAAATTGCTAGGCATTGCCCAGGCATTGCCAAGACATTGCCAGGCATTGCCAAGTGTTGCCAGGCATTGCCCGGCATTGCCAGGCATTGCCATGGCATTCCCAATCATTGCTAGGCATTGCCCAGGCACCGCGAGGTGTTGCCCAAGTATTGTGAGGCATTCCTAGGCATTGCCCAGGCATTGCCAAGCATTGCCGAGGCATTACTAGGCATGGTCCGGGCATTACCAAGCATTGCCAAGTATTTCACAGGGATTGCCAGGCATTGCTAGGCATTGTCAGGCATTTACTGGCATTCCCAGGCATTGCCTAGGCATTGCGAGGCCTTGCCCAAGCATTGCCAGGCATTGCTTAGGCATTGCCATGCATTGCCCATGCATTTCCAGGCATTTCCCGGGCATTCATAGGCATTGCCAGACATTGCACAGGCATTCCCAGGCATTGCAAGGCATTGCCAAGCATTGCATAGGCATTGCCAGGCATTACTAGGCATTGTCCAGGCATTGCCAGGCATTGTGAGGCATTGCCAAGTATTGTCAAGCACTTTTAGGCATTGCAATGCATTGTCTAGGCATTGCTAGGCATTACCCAGGCATTGCCTGGCATTGCTAGGCATTGCCGGGCATTGCCCAGGCATTGCCAGGCATTGCCTATGCATTGCCAGGTATTACCAGGCATTGCCAGGCATTGCCTAGACATTGCCAAGCATTGTCTAGGCATTTCTTAGCATTGCCTGTCATTACCTAGCATTGTCCACGCATTACGAGGCATTGTCCAATCATTGGCAAGCATTCTCAGGCATTGCCCACGCATTGTTAGGCATTGCCAGGCATTGCCTAGGCATTGCCAGGCATAACTGAGGCATTTCTAGGCATTGCTAGGCATTTTCGAGGGAGGGCTAGGCATTGCCAGGCATTGCCAAGCATTGCCAGGCATTGCCATGCATTACTAGTAATTTCCCAGACATTACCAGGCATTACCCAGGCATTACCAGGCATTGCTTGGCAATCCCAGACACTGCTAGGCATTGGCAGCCATTGTCCAGGCATTGCCTGGCATTGCTAGGCATTGCTATGCATTGCTAGGCATTGCTAGGTATTGCCAGGCATTGCTAGGCATTGCTAGGCATTGCTAGGCATTGCTAGGCATTGCTTGGCATTCCCAGGCATTTCTAGGTATTGCTTGGCATTGCCAGGCATTGTTTGGCACTACCCAGGCATTGCTAGGCATTACCAGACATTGTCCAGGCATTGCCGGGCATTGCCCGGGCATTGCCAGGCATTGCCAGGCATTGCTTGGCATTGCCATGCATTGCCAAAGCATTGCCAGGCATTGCCAGCCATTGCTCAAGCATTGCCAGGCATTGCTAGGCATTACCAAGCATTGCCAAGGCATTGCCAGGCATTTCCTAGCATTGCCAGGCATTGTCGAGGCATTACCAGGAATTGTTAGGCATTACCAAGCCTTGCCCAAGCATTGCCACGCATTTTCAAGGCATTCCCAAGACATTGCAAAGCATTGCCAGGCATTTCCAGGCATTGCCAAGCATTACCAAGCATTGCTTAGGCATTGCCCAGGCATTGCCAGGCTTTGCCCAGGCGTTGCCAGGCATTGCCCAGGCATTACGAGGCATTGCCTAGGCATTGCCAGGCATTGCCCAGGCATTCTCATGCATGGCCAGGCATTGCCCAGGCATTCACAGGCATTGCCAGGCATTGCCAAGCATTGCCCAGGCGTTGGCAGCAATTGCTAGACATTGCCCAGGCATTGCCAAGCATTACCAAGCATTGCCCAGGCGTGGCCAGGCGTTGCCCAGGCATTGCCAGGTAATGTCAGGCATTGCCAGGCCTTGCCAAGACATTGTATAGGCATTGCCCAGGAATTTCTAGGCATTGACAGACATTGTGAAGCATTACACAGTCATTGTCAAGCATTGCGAGGCATTGTGAGGGATTGCCAGGCATTGCCAGTTATTGCCTAGCCAGTGCCCATGCATTACAAGGCTTTGTCCATACATTGCCAAGAATTGCATAGGCATTGCAAAGCATTGTCATGCATTGCCAGGCATTGGCAAGCATTAGCGAGGCATTGCATGGCATTGTCGAGGCATTGCCAGGCATTGCCCAGGCATTGCCAGGCATTGCCAAGCATTGCCACGCATCGCCCAGAAATTTGTAGACATTATCAGGCATTACCAAGAATTGCCGACAAACTGCCAGGCATTGGCCACGCATTACCAAGACATTGCCAGGCATTGCCAAGCGTTAAAGCATTGCCCGGCATTGCCAGGCATTGCCCAGGCATTGCCAGGCACTGCTAGGCATAGCCATGGCATTGCCATGCATTCCCAGGCATTGCACAGGCATTACCAGGTATTGCCACGCATTACCAGGAATTGCCAAGCATTGCCCAGGCATTACCACGCATTGACCAGGCATTGCCCGGGCATTACGGCGGTATTGCTAGGAATTGCCAGGCATTACCAGGCATTGCCAGGCATTGCCAGGTATTGTCTAGGCATTGCCAGGCGTTGCCGAGTATTGCTAAGCTTTTCCAAGGCATTGTCAGGCATTGATAGGCATTGTCCAGGCGTTGCCAAGCATTACTGGGCATTGTCAGGCATCTCCTAGGCATTGCCATGCATTGCGAGGCATTACCGTGGCATTGCCACTCATCTTCGGGCTTTGTCAGGCATTGCCAGGCATTGCCAGGGCACTGCACAGGCATTGTCCAATGCATTGCCAGGCATTGCCGAGGCATTGCCAGGTATTCCCAGGCATTTGTAGGCATTGCCAGGTTTTACCTAGGCATTGCCAACCATTGCCCATGCACTTCTTGTCATTGCCATGCATTGCCAGGCATTGCCAGGCATTTTCAAGGATTAATCACGAATTGTGATTCATTGCCAGGCATTGCCTAGGCACTGGTAGGCATTGCCCAAGCATTGCCAGGCATTCATAGGCATTACCCAGGCATTGCCAGGCATTGCCAGAGATTGCCCCGGCATTGTCTGGCATTGCCTAGGCATTACCAAGCTTCGCGGGCATTACACAAGGATTGCTAGGCATTGCCAAGCATTGTCAGGCATTGCCAGGCATTGCGAGGCATAGACATGCATTGCCAGGCCTTGTCCATGCATTGCCCATGCATTGCCAGGCTTTGCTCACACATTGTTAGGCATTGCCGAGGCATTGCCAGGCATTCCCAAGGCATTGATATGCATTTCCAGGCATTCCCAAGGAATTGATAGGCATTGCGTAGGCATTCTCAAGCATTGCCAGCCATTTCCTAGGCATTCCCAGGCACTGCCAGGCATTGCCAAGCATTGCCTAGGCATTGCCAGGCATTGCTAGGCATTACCTAGGCATTGCCACGCTTTGTCAGGCATCCCAGGTATTGTCAGGCATCACCAGGCATTCCCAGTCATTGTCCAGGCATTGCCATGCATTGCCCATGCATTGCAAGGCATTGCTAGGCATTGCCAGGAATTGCACAGGTATTGCCACGCATTGCCAGGCTTTACGTAGGCATTGCCAAGCATTGTCCAGGCATTGCCAGGCATTGCAAGTCATTCCCAGGCATTGCCCATGCATTACCAAGCATTGGCCAATAATTGTCACACATTCTCAGGCATTCCACAGGCATTGCTAGGCATTGCCAGGCATTGCCTAGGCATTGCCACACATTGTCCAGGCATTGCCAGACATTGCCCATGGATTGCTAGGCATTCCCAGGCATTGCCAAGCATTGTCAAGCATTGCGAGGCATTGCCCAGGCATTGCCCAGGCATTGCCAGGCATTGTCCAGATATTGCCAAGCATTGCCCACGCATTGCCTGGCATTGCCAGGCATTGCCAGGCATTGTCCAGGCATTGCCACGCATTGCCCGGGCATGATCAGGCATTACCTGGAATTTCTAGGAATTTCGAGGCATTGTCGAGGCATTGCTAGTTATTGCTGAAGCATTGCCAGGCATTGCGAGGCATTGCACAGACATTGCCAGGCATTACCCAAGCATTGCCAGACATTGCCCAGTCATTGCCATGCATTGCCCAGGCATTGCAAGGCATTGCCAGGCTCTGCCAGGCATTGCCTAGGCATTGCCACGCATTATCAAGGCATTGCCATGCATTGTTAGGCATTGCCGAGGCAGTACTAGACATTACCCAGGCATTACCAGGCATTGCTTGGCATTGCCAGGCATTGCCAAGCACTGCCCAGGGATTGCTAGGCATTGCTAGGCATTGTCCAGGCATTCCCACGCATTGCCTGGGCATTGCCAGGCATTGTCAGGCATTTCTAGGCATTTCCATGCATTGCCCAAGCATTGCCAGGCATTGCCAGCCATTGCTCTAGCATTGCCAAGTATTTTCCAGGCATTACCAGGAATTGTTAGGCATTACCACGCCTTGCCCACACATTGCCAGGCATTGCCAAGGCATTGCTAAGATATTGCAAAGCATTGCCAGGCATTTCCAAGCATTCCCAAGCATTGCCGGGCATTGCCACGCATTGCACAAGCATCACCTAGGCATTACCAGGCTTTGTGCACGCATTGCCAAGCATTGCCCAGGCATTGCTAGGCATTGCCCAGGCATTACCAGGCATAGCCTGGGCATTCTCAGGCATTGCCAGGCATTGCACAGGCGTTCCCAGGCATTACAAGGCATTGATAAACATTACCTAGGCATTGCCAGGCATTGCTATGCATTTCCCAGGCATTGCCAATTATTGCGAGGCATTGCCATGCATTGCCCTAGCATTGCCAGGAATTGCCATGCATTGCCCTGGCATTGCGAGGCATTGCCCAGGCACTGCCACGCATTGTCATGCATTGCCAGGCATTTCCCAGGCACTGTATAGGCATGACCCAAGAATTGTCAGGCATTGACGGGCACTACCAGGCATTACCCGGGCATTGCCAAGCATTACAAGGAATTGCCGAACATTGCCTAGCATTGCCATGCATTGCCAGATGTTACCAGTTGTTGCCCAGGCATTTCCAGGCTTTCTCTAATCATTGCCAAGCATTGCACATGCATTGTGAGGCATTGTTAGGCATTGCCAGGCATTGCGAGGCATTGCCCACGCATTGCTCAGGCCTTACCAGGCTTTGTCTAGGCGTTGCCAAGCATTGCACAAGCATTGCCATGCATTAATAGGCATCGCTACGCATTGCCAGGCATTGGCAAGCATTATGGAGGCATTGATTGGCATTGCCCTGGCATTGACAGGCATTGCCCAGGCATTGCCATGCATTGCCAAGCATTGCTAGGCATTTCTCAGGCATTCCTAGGCATTGCGAGGCATTACCAGGCATTCCCATGAATTGCCAGGCATTGCCAGGCATTGCCAAGCATTGCCTGGCATTGCCCAGGCATTGCCAGGCATAGCCTAGGCACCGGGAGGCATTGCAAGGCAGTGCTTAGGTATTAGCAGACATTGCCATGGATTTCAAGACATTGCCAAGCATTGCCCAGGCATTGCCAGGCATTGCCCAGGCATTGCCTAGACATTGCTTAGGCATTGCCATGCATTGCCAAGCATTACCAGGCATTCAGAGGCATTGCCATGCATTTCCCAAGAATGGCCAGGCATTGCACAGGCATTCCTATGCATTGCCAGGCAGTGTCCAGGCATTCTCAGGCAGTGCCAGGTACTGTCCAGGCAAAAGGCACACTCCACAAGGCACAGGGCACAAGGCACAAGGCACAAGGCACAAGGCACAAGGCACAAGGCACAAGGCACAAGGCACAAGGCACGAGGGACGAGGCACGAGGCACAAGGCACAAGGCAAAAGGAACAATGCACAAGGCACAAGGCACAAAGAACAA
>SZWC01039456.1:409-12870 GCA_023375785.1 Penium margaritaceum
CAGTGGTGTCAAGCACCGGAGAAACTGCAGGGCCAGGGGATGAGGTGGAAGTGGAGCGAGCAGTGGACTATGCGGGAGTGGGTGCCGAGTGTGAGGACTCGGGAATGGCGGTAGACGGCAAGGACACAGGGCTGCCGGCTGAGGACCGGGGTGACTCGGAATCTGGGGAGGGCGCTGAGGCCCCTGACCTGGAGGAGACTGAGTCCTCGTCACTGTCCGTAGGAGTGACAACAGGTGATGCTGTCTGAGGAGAAGACGTGGACGCACGGAGATCGGAGGCTGGAATAGACCCACCCCCCCCAAGCCGACGAAGCGAGGAGAGAGACGACGGAGGAGGTACATGGGACAGGTCACCGGGAAAGACATCCTCAAAGAAGAGGGCGACACGCGACTCGATGACACGGGAGCGGTCGGGGTCCCAGAAACGCCATGCCTTAGACATGGCAGAGACGCCAAGAAATGTGCAGAGGCGCGCACGAGGACTCAGTTTGCCATCACGAGAGTCCTCTGGCAACCAGACAACAGCCACACAGCCCCAGACACGAGCCAGACGGAGGTCAGCACGGCGGCCATACCAGCGCTCACATGGGGTGATGTGGCGAGGAAGGGGAACGTGGGGGACACGGTTCCATACCCAGGTCATGTAGCACATGGCCTCGAAGGAAAAGAAGGAAGAGAGGGAGGACTCGCTGAGGAGAGTACAAACTCCATCAGCGAGGGTGCGATTCCAGCGTTCCGAGACACCGTTCTGCTGGGGTGTGTAAGGTGCCGAGGACCCATGAACTCGCCACCACGGTCACAGCGAAAGACTTTGAGCCGGCGACCACAGGCCAGTTCAGCCTGTGGTAGCCACGACTCAAGTGTGGAACAGACGTCACTCTTTTGCCGAAGGGCAAAAACCCAGCGCATTCGAGAGAAATCGTCTGTGAGACAGAGGACATAACGTCCGACACCCCCAAGGGCGTCATGGGCAAGGGGTCCCATGACATCAGCGTGCAGAAGGTCAAGTGGGTGAGACGTGCGAGACTCAGAAGTGGAGAATGGGGAGCGGTGCATCTTGCCTTGAGCACAGTCGAGACAGTCAGTGGGGCAGGGTGCAGAGAACGTGTCGGCATCAAGGCCATTCGCAGGCATCTCCCGAAGCAGACTGTCAATGGCAGCAGTGTGAATGTGACAGAGACGACGATGGAGCAACTGTGCATGTGCAGGAGTGAGGGAACGGGCCACATGAACAAGAGCAGTCGTGGAGGGATGAGGTGCAAACGAGGGCACGCGGAACAGACGGTCACAGCAAGTGCCTCGCAGTAAGACACGACCAGTGCTGCGATGCATAACAGAGGCAACACCAGGACTGGATGAGAAGTCCATGCCCTGGTCGTCGAGAGTCGTAACAGACAGCAGACTGAGCTCAAGAGCAGGCACATAGAGAACGTCAGGGAGGAAGAGCTCCCCCCCAGGGCCAACGAAGCGGACGACACCGACCCCCTGGACAGGGAGAAGGTGGCCAGAGCCAGTGCGCACAAAGCGAACAGAACCAACAGGACCCAACGACACAAACGCTGAACGACAGGAAGTCATGTGGTGGGTGGCCCCTGAATCAAGAATCCAGAAGCCACCCGTCACACGGACAGACGCAGGGTCACGACTCATAGCAACAATGGCAGAACGTGGAAAAAGGCGCTGGCCACAAGCAGCAAGGCAACGAGGGAGACTGTACGACTGCCAATCCTCAATCCATGGGACATCATCTGGGGGACACCCCTGAACATGACCGGGGGGGGGTCCACGAAGAGACAAGTCAACAGCACACGCAAGGCCCTCCTCGACCGAACGTACACTCTCACCTCCCTGATCACGGAGGTGACGCTGGTGGATGGCGTGAGAGAGCGCAGAGTCCAACTGGCGCTCGTCCTCAGGTGGTCCGGTGATGAGTGCGGCAGAGGAGTGTGGCTGGGGACCAGGAGTGGGGGACGCCCATGATGGAGGTGAGTAGAAGCCGGAAGGAGGCCCGAAGTAGACTGGACCTCCAAATCCCCGGGGCCAACCCCAGGGTGTAGGTGGAGAAGGTGCAGAGAGGACAGTGCTGTAGGCAGCTGCTGCAGGAAATGGAGAAGACGTGTGCGTGGAGCTACGACTGGACCCCGCGCAGGTGGAGGAGCGGGCAGAGCCTCCACCTGACCCTGAAGAGCGTGCCCAGTGAGCACGCATGGCGGAGGCCAGGCGTGCATCATCTGGTGGTGCAGGGCACTTGGGCGCTGCATGACTAGCGGCGCTGCAGTTCCAGCAAGTGACAGTGCTGGAGGAGGAGGAGTGGGATGCCGTGCTATCAGAACCGCGACCTTTGCCCCCTTTCCCCTGCCCGCCACCGCCAGAGCCACCTCCTCGGCCTTTACCTGTGTTGCCCCCTCCACCACGCCCACTTCCTTGGGAAGCAAGAGAGGTGGCGGTGGTAGTGGAGGTGGAGACGGAGGATGAGCTGGAGGCTGAGGAGGTAGAGGAGGAGGGAAGTGCGGTGGTCGCTGCTGCAACAGCTGTGCGGTGGATGCGTTTGTTCTGCAAGGAGCTCCACCAATCAGTGAGGCGCTGGGAGGTGAATTCCCACAAAGCCCCAATTCCAGGAGGTGCGTCAGCGGGAACAGGTATTGCCGCCAGACGCTCCAACTCCGTGGCCTTCACTTCGCGAAAGATGTCGCTAAGTTCAGGGATGAGTCCGTTGACGATGGAGAGGACAGCGGGGAGTTGGCCTGGGGCGGCTTTGCCGAGATCACGCAGCAGGCGCAGACTGCGAGCCCAATAGGCGTCAGCAGTCTCTTCAGCACGCATGGAGATCGTGTTGAACTGGACGGTGAGGACGCTCTGTGCCGCATGTCCAGTGACTGTCGTGCGCCGCTTGATCAGGGCATAAGCCCCAACCGGGTCAGCGGGGGTGCGGCGTGCAGTGTCAGCATTGTAGGATCCAATCTCATCAGTGAGATCGTCTGGTCCAGCGCGAATGAGGGCTCGGACTGCTCGAGCTGACTCAGAATCGAGTGGCACGAAAGGTGGGACAGCTGAGGGATTTGGTGCATGGTAGTATTCCCAGAGTTGTTCTCCTTGTGCCCAGGCACTAAAACGAACCTCCCAAGAGTGAAAAGTGAGACTGGGTGTGAAGTGGGGTGGAGTGGAGTCAAAGTCAGGCTTGCGTTGCACTGCTGGGGCAAGGGCTTTGGCGACAGCAGCGCCAGCAGCTGCGGCGACTGCAAGTGGATCAGAGGTGGATGTGCCAGCGGCAGTTGAAGCGGAAGCGGGAGAAGTGGAAAAAGCGGCAGCAATGCTAGCGGACTGAGTGCTGCGCAGTGTGGGCTGCAGACGATTCAGAACCAAGTCAGCAATGTGATCGGCGAATGTCTCTTGATCAGCCTGCTCAGCCTTCAGTTTTTCCTCAGCAGNCGGCAGAGTTTCCCTTGCCCAAGTGGGCGTGGGAAGTAAGAGATCGGTGTTGAAAGTGCGCTGCAAGGCAACAACCTGAACGCACGAACACGCCAACACAGGGAAGGCAGAGAGTGCGGAAGAGTAGGAGAAGGCAGGCTCACCACGCACTGCGGTGCAGAGAGAACAGTGGTGGCAGTGCTGCAGCAGCTGAGGAGGAGACGACTGCGACAAGGGACTATGTGGTGACGACGAAGCAGGCTACACCTGTCAGAGCTGCACCTGACAGAGCGACAATGACTGTAGCGATCAAAACCAACAGTTGTAGGTGCCGAGTGACTGACGGTGATGTGGATGGTAGAGAGGCTGCCTGTGTTGTGGAGGCGTTAGCGGAGTTAACTGCATTGGAGAGTGCTGTGGCTGCTGCGGCTGCGGCGGATGCAACTGCGTCTGCTGCTGCAGCAACCTGAGTGGCTACGTTGACGGCAGAGGCCGCCAAGGGTCCCTGGTCAACCGCTGCAGTATATGTGTCGACGGCTCGACCTGCAGCAGTGCTGGCTGGTGCACGTGCGGCACGTGCTGTGGCTGCAAAGGTAGTGGCAACGGCAGCACTGGACAAAAGGATAGCCAGCAGCGCTGAGAGAATATCAAGAGACGAGATGGGCTCTGCAGCAGTTGCGGCTGGGGATGCAGCACGACGCGGAGCGGAGGCCTCAGATGATGCCGCTGCAGCAGGTGGAGCTGCACCACGGGGAACAGCACGGCGGTGTTGCGGGAGCGTCCTATGGGAAATGGGCGGTCTTACCAGAGAGTGAAGAGGTCGGTGGTCGTTTTGTGGTGTCGTTGCCGGCTGGTTCAGCGACGTTGGGGTGTCGTCGTCGGCTGATTGGCAGCGTATTGCGTAGTCCCTCGCGTCCGCCCACGCGTAGTGATCAGCGGGATCGTAGTCCTCACCGGGGTGATACCCCGGACTGCTGCGACGCACCCTCGACCACACCTCTCTCTCCGCCCTCTCCTCGTAGTATGCAAGCTCCTAGTCAGTATTTGCACCGTCCCGAGCCACTGTTGATGACGGAGGTGCTGGCTCGATCTCAGATGGAGACGCCAGTGTACAGATTGATGGGCTGCCTCAGGGCAGCCCGTGGTGATCGAGAGTGTGCTGGGAACAAGCCTGGCTGCAGTGTTGGGGCTGAGGTCACGGCTGCGAAGACAGCAGTTGCACAGAGCGGCGGCTGCTGCGGCTGCCCAGACTGCCACCTAAGCTGCTTCTATCTTGTGCCAAGCGGCTAAGCGGCTGAGCCCAAGCAAATGCAAGGCCTGGCTGCTGCTGCTGCTGCTGCTTGGGCTACCACGGCCTTGCGCTGTGGCTCGTGCGGACTCACCCATCGATTGATGCCAGCGGCTCCCCAGAGTGGCGGCTGCTACTGCTGTCCAAGCTGCGGCGGCCTCGCGCTGAAGTCCACGAGTGCGATGTTGGCGGCAGCACAGAGTGGCTGCTGCTGATGCTGCCTGGCTGCAGTGTTGGGACTGAGATCACTGCTGCAAAGCTAGCAGTTGCACAAAGAGGCGGCTGTTGCGGCTGCCTAGACTGTCACCTACGCTTCTATTGTCACGTGCCAAGGTTCACGAGCTCGAAGTCAGCACCTGCAAGGCATGGTTGCTGCTGCTGCTGCTTGGGCCGCCACGGCCTTGTGCTGTGGCTTGTGCGGGATCACCCGTCGGTTAATGACAGCGGCTGCCCAGAGTGGCGGCTACTGCTGATGTCCAAGCTGCTGCGGTCTCGCGCTAAGATCCGCGAGTGCGATGCTGGCAATGGCGCAGAGTGGTTGCCAACGATGCCGCGGTCTCGTGCTGTGGCTTGTTTGGAACCACCTGTTGCTTGGTGCTAACAGCTGCACTGAATGCTGCTGTTGTTTCTTAGGTTGACACGGCCTTGTGCCGTGGCTTGTGCGGGATCACCCGTCGATCGATGTTAGGAGCTGCTCAGAGTGTCAGCTGTTGCTGCTGCCTAAGCTGCCACGATCTCGTACTGAGGTTCACGAGTGTGATGCCAACGGCTTTACAGAATGACCGCCGTTGCTGCTGCTTAGGCCACCGCTGTCTCGTGCTGTGGCTTGTGCTGGATCACCCGGCGCTTAGCGCGTGAGTCTCATGAGGTCCCAAGATGTCGCGGCGGGAGGGACAGCCCTCCTGCTCTGATACCAGTAGGTAGGCGTAGTTGCTGGGCTAGCAAGAAAGCAAGTGACGAGCAACAACGTACGCCATGGATCGGGGAACGCTCACGACTTAGAAAGTGTAGTAACAAGTCACAGCTTGACAAGCGAGTGAGAGTGAGCGAGGTGGTGAGAGCCGGTTGACCGGGCCACCCACGCGAGACAATCGTCGTGGGGCCCGGACGCCACCCAGGGATCGAACCTGACCCTGGAGCGAACGAGCTCCAGGCGGTTTCTCACACGCCGGCACAAGCCGGACGTGTGGTCCCGAGGGATCAGCAACCCGGTTTACCACTCTAGGAACATGCAAGCATGCAATCAACTAGCANTGCACCACAGTCTTGCACCAGGGAGCCTTAATCCAGTTCAATCACCTGCAGTGGTGAGGTGTGTGTATGAATGGAGACAAGAGGGCACTTGCGCGTGTTTGTGACAATAACCAACACTCCTCTGCCATATACCCCGAATGTGGGTATATCGGTAAACTAGCAGTGTCGGTCGTGACGGGTGGAAGCCACACAAACCAACACTCCCCCTGGCTGACATAGCCGTCCACGGCAGAACGAATGAACGAAGGCATGGAACAACAATGTATGGCAAGCCATAACATGCATGAGTCAACTCACACAGACACTCATCTGGTATCCATCTAGGGTCTCCCTGGACACTGGCACAGCCCACCAAGTGTCTTGGTCTCGACCATGAGAGGAGTGATGCACACGCACACAAACCAGTGTAATGCACATACACATGTCATACACATGTCAGAGGACAAGATGGTCTCCTCGTGACACTGGCAGTACCAGGGCCCGGGTCTGGACCGCTACAAGCAATCCAACACAATAGTATCATTCCAAACACAGGATCAAGGGAGGATCTCCTCGTAACACAGGTGCAACGCACCACGTGTCCGGGTCTCGACCAACAGCTCGCATGCACATGCCACACACAGTATAGCCACACACTAAGACACACGATCACATGGTCTCCTCGTGACACTGGTACAATGCACCAAGTATCCGGGTCTCGACCAACAGTGTGCTACCATCTATATGCAGCTGTGCAGGTACGTAGCATGAGCCACATGCGGGATGCTGTAGATGCTCACAACAGAGCATGGACCTCGTCATGCATCTCCCATGGCGTCGCGTCAGGTCGAGGTCCACACAACACTCCCCCTGGGCAGATGAACCTGGNAACAGATCCTGGGCGATGAGTCATGTGGTGTATCCATCATGTAGAGATAGCTCCCCCTGTCACCTGCGAGTCAACTCTCTCCCTCGTAGACGAAGTGGTGTCTCCGGCTACGACTCCTCATGTAAATCTGCATCACCTGGAGTATACCAATCCTCGCGTGACTGCCAAGGGTCCCAACTCACAGTCTCTCCTGCCTCCGCACTGCCGCGATGCATCTGTGTACGCCGGAGGAACGGGAATGGGCGAGCAGTACGCGTGCGCGGATGAAGTGGCGGAGCTGGCCTTCGATACGGGATAGCACACCCTGAGACACAAGGGTGTACTGCCACAAGAGGAGAGTTGGAGCGACGAACCGGATCACCACTCGTGGATGAAGATGACGATGGGGCAGGTGAGTCGGGTGGATGAAGGTGTGTGACGGCAGCATAAGAAGGAGGAGCGATGATGGGGTCGACAGGAGCCAGGATGGCGGAAGCCGAAGGCACCCTCACCTCTCCTATGACGGTGTCTCCAACGAACGTCATACTTGGAGCTCGTACAAGATCCTCCCTGGGTATAGGTGTGCCAGATGCTGCTGGCGGAAGGCTCCTGCCGGTAGCTGTGATGCTGCCCTCCTCTGAGAATCGCTCACGCGCTGGCATCATCTCCCGCTGTAGCACGACGACACGGTCCTGCAGATTAGCATAATCTGTCTCGGACATGTCGAGGTAGCCCATGTCCACCTGGTGTAGAATAAACTCTGCCTCAGTGGATGCTGCACATGCAGACTGCACAACTCGTGAGTACAGCGCCACCTACATATCTGCTGCTGAAGACGATGGAACTGGTGCTGCTGCATCCTCCTGGGGGTCAACCAAGCTCACAATGTGCTGAGACACTGGAACATCAGATGCAGCTGCAGGTGTCGCATCCACATCACAGCTCGTGTCTGTCATGCGAGGAATGAGCGGTCGCACGCCGAGAGAGAAGGAGAAGGAGGAGTCATCAGAGTCCGTAGAGCACGTGGAAACGTCGACAGCTAACCGCACTGCTGACTCGTTTGGGCTCAGCGGGGGTGACGGGGCCCGTTGCGGCTAGCTGCCGGTGCCCCTACTTAAGCCCGCTAGGGGCTCATTTGTACACTCTCCTTGTTCTTTATATTCAGCGTTCCAGACTTAGCCAAATTCTTGCCGTCTTGCATCGCACTCACACACAGAGCTCATGTTCGTTTTTGCATGGGCCTGCATGCCGTAATTTATTTCCAATTTGGTATCAGAGCACAGGGGGGCGTGTGAGCAGCAGGAGCAGCAGTAGTGGGCCGAACGCGAAGAGAACACGCCACGTGGCGCCACGCCGGCAGCAGCGTGAAGGAGCGCGAAACGACTGCACGTGAACGCCACAGGGGCGGTGAGCCGCGCACAGGAGCATTAACGACTGCGGCCAACACTAGCATTCGCAGCAGCTGCACAGGCAGTAGCAGCGGTAGTAGCAGCAACCGCGTTGCGGCACAGCAGCAGCAGCAGCAACATCAGCAGCAGCAGCAGCGCATCAGCCGCTACAACAGCGGCATCAGCAGCAGCAGCACATAGCAGCAGCACCAGCAGCCAGTGCAGCAGCGGCGGGAGTAACATCAGCGTGCAGCAGCAAGCAGCAGCGGCGGCAGCAGCAAGCGGCAGCCACGGCAGCAGCAAGCAGCAGCAGCTGCTGCGCAGTTCAGCAACAGCAGCACCACCAGCGGAAGCAGCGGCAGCAGCAGCGGCGGCTGCATCAAGCAGTAGCAGCAGCTGTAGCGCAGAGTAGCAGCAGCAGCAGCAGCGGCGGAAGCAACAGCAGCAGCAGCAACCGCAGCAGCTGCACCCGCCGCTGCAGCTGCTGCTGTAGGAGGGCCTCGCAGCCCTCCTGTGAGGGCCCCCGCCCCCTCGGAGGGGCCCCCTCGACCCCCATTAGGGGGCCTCTCCGAGGGGGCTCGTCGACCCCTTTCGCCCCACCCCTCCCCTCCTTTCGAGGGGGCCCTCGGAGGACCCCGTTGAGCCCCTCCGAGGGGTCCCTCAGAGGGGCCCGTTGGCCCCCGTTGGCTGACCGACGCAGGGGCCGACGGCGGAGAGGGGCCAACGCCCCCCCCCCTTCCGTCTGCAACTCGCTCGCTCGCTGAGCGAGCGAGCGTGCACGAGAGGGCGGGCCGGACAAGCCGGACACCCCCCCCCCNCTTACAGTTTCGCCTTCTCAGCCGACAACGGATTGTGCGTCGGCGGCGATCTCCACTTCGAGACGTGTCCTAGACCGACGTCTCCCTGGGGCCCGTGGATTCGTGCGCGCACTTCACTCCGTAGGATCGTCAGCGGATTCGAGTCTTACCATCTCCGAGGGCTGGGTCGTCTAGCGCTTGGAGCAGCAGCCACACCTGCAGCCGCCACTCCTTCTCGTCTTGGAGCAGTCTTCGCTCTATTAGTGGCAGCAACATTATTGGCTGCAGTTCGTCAGACTCTAGTCTCCGGGCGTGCTGAGGTAGTGCAGATCATCCCGGTCTGGTCACGTTTCCTGACCCGGATGCCGTGACCTCCAGGAGTGACAGTACCTACTGGCCTCTTTCTCTCCCATGGCTTGGTGTTTACCACCGGGAGTAGGTGCCCTCGGTACCTATCCATCGTCCAGCGCACGAGATGAGTGCGCGGACATCTGAGCAGGCGCCCTGCGCGTTTGCCTGCTACTATTGTGGTGATGGACGTCATGGTTGGCGTCGCTGTTGGACGCGCCCTCCTGGCTGGCATCCACCTTGGCTACAGCCTCGTCCGAGCCTGTGTCCTCCACAGCATACGGATCTGCCGGCGTTGGTAGATCCCCTAGTTGGACCTCTGGCGAGCATATTCGCTGAGATCCACGGCCTCTGGCAGATGGTGCAGTGGCTTTGTGACCTCGTCGTCACTGAGCGTGCTTCTGCTACTCGTTTGTCGATGGCCTCTTCGATCACATCTCCTCCATCCTCTCCTCCTTCCTCATCCGATGGTGTACCTTCAGCTCCATCTGCTAGCGAGACCCAGGCTGCCACCATCCTTTCGATCCTCCACTCTTCTACGACCACGACGCCATCTCGCGATGACATGTCTTCATGCAGTCATTCCGGTTGAGTGACTCCGCTACGTCGGCGTAAGTGCTCCGCACGGCGTGCTCGCGCCGGTTTTTCTACATCCTCCACCTCCTCGGCCTCCGTTGCTGTACCTGTCGAGGGGGAGTGTGGTCACCGCGCATTGCCTGATGTGACGGTAGCGACAGGATCCGCACTCGTGCCGGGCCGTGCTGCCCGAGCGTCAGCTCAGGCAGACTCAGATGATACGGTGACAGCACATGGCGTGGAGTCTGACCCCGACATGACGTTCATGGTGGAGAGTTACCTTTCATCGTCCAGGTTTGATCCAGATCTTCCACAGTAGCAGGTGACATCAGGAGGAGCGCAGAAACGGCGTCCTTGGACGGTGCCACTAGCGGCTCCGACTGGTGGAGGCCCAGGGGTGGCACAGGAGTCTCGTACGGATCGAGATGCATCTACCATACTTTTGGGGGAGCGTGTGTAGCAGACTCATACCAGTCCGGCGGATGTCGGGGTGCTTGGGACGTGCATGTCATTGAGGTCGACATCTACGCTGGGGCAGCAGTCGGGCATTCTGTAGCAGCAGGTTGCATCAGGAGGAGTGCAGGTCCCGCGTGCCTTGGCGGTGCCACTTGCGACTCCGACCGGTAGCGGCCTGACGATGGCACAGAAGTCCCGCGCGGATCGGAATGCCCCACACGGATCTCCGGGGGCATTGGCGCACGAGATTCACACCAGTACCACAGCAATCGCAGTGCATGAGCAGAGTCGGCCGGTTGGTCTTGTGGAGGTTGAGGCATTCTTGAGAGCAGAAGTTCTGAGAGGTGTCACTGGGACACGTACTGCAGCAGAATCAGCAGGCTTCACCATGTCATCTGCGCTACCTGAGGACCAGCTTCAGCGTGAGGAGTCACCCATGTTCTCTGAGTCTCCGGGTTCTCGTACACACGACGGAGCAGCGACATACATGACGGAATCAGATGGTGGTCCTCTCTCTATTATCGAGCAGGTTGCAGTGACCAGCCTTCCCGGCGAGACAGTGCGTGAGCGCTAGCTGCGCTTGTTGGTCGCCTTGACGGGCATTGTCGAGCCGGAGCCCTGCACACCTGTGTCCATTACGGCGGCAGTCGAGGATACGAGAGCAGATTCATACATGCAGATGGAGTCACCTCGTCAGCAGGAGCTGAGTTGTGCCCCCTCGGTTTCACCTGTTGGTGACCCTACCGATCACATCGACGTCGAGAGTGGTAGTACCTGCACGGACGACGTTTCCACATGTTCTACGGACTTTGACGACTCCTCCTTCTCCTTCTCTCTCGGCATGCGACCGCTCACTCCTCGCATGACAGACATGAGCTGTGATGTGGATGCAACACCTGGAGCTGCATCCGATGTTCCAGCGTCCCAGCACATTGCGAGCTTGGTTGACCCCCAGGAGGATGCAGCAGCACCAGTTCCATCGTCTTCAGCAGCAGAGATGCAGATGGCGCTGTACTCACGAGTTGTGCAGTCTGCATGTGCAACATCTAGTGAGGCAGAGTTTATCCTACACCAGGTCGACATGGGCCACCTCGACATGTCCGAGGCAGATTATGCTGATCTGCAAGAGCGTGTAGTCATGCTACAGCGGGAGATGATGGCAGCACGTGAGCGATTCTCAGAGGAGGGGAGCATCTCTACTATCGGCACAAGCCTTTCGCCACCAGCATTTGGCACATCCATACTCAGGGAGGATCTTGTAGTAGTTATGAGTATGACATTTGACAGAGACACTACCATAGGAGAGCTGAGCGTGCCTTCACTTTCCTCCATCGTCGCTCCTGTCGACTCCGTCATCGTTCCTCCTTGTGCGGCTGCCATCACGCACCTTCATCCACCCGACTCAGCAACTCCTCCATCATCACCTTCGTCCATGAGTGGTGACCTGGTTCGTCGCTCCAGCCCTCCTCCTTTGGCAGTACACCCTTGTGCCTCAGGGTGTGCTATCCCGTATCGGAGGCCAGCTCCGCCACTTCATCCACGCACGCGTGCTGCTCGCCCATTCCCTTTCCTTTGGTGTACACAGATGCATCGCAGTAGAGCGGAGACAGGAGAGACTGTGAGTTGGGACCCTTGGCAGTCACGCGGGGACTGGTACACCCTAGATGATGTAGCTGCGACGTGAGGAGTCGTAGCCGAAGACACCACTTCGTCTTTGAGGGAGGGAGTCGACTCGCAGGTGACAGGGGGAGCTATCCCTGCATGATGGATACACCACATAACTCATCGCCTAGGATCTGTTCAGCTACGGCATCAGCATCTCCATCGAGGACATCGCGGCCAGGTTCATCTGCCCAGGGGGAGTGTTGTGCGGACCTCGACCTGACGCAACGTCATGGGAGATGCATGGCGAGGTCCATGCGCTGTTGTGAGCATCTACAGCATCCCGCATGTGGCTCATGCTACGTGCTTGCACAACTGCATGTAGATGGTAGCACCCTGTTGGTCGAGACCCGGACACTTGGTGCGTTGTACCAGTGTCACGAGGAGACCATGTGATCGTGTGTCTTGGTGTGTGGCTATACTGTGTGTGGCATGTG